>JAUZNK010063588.1:0-14671 GCA_035046665.1 Euphysa ruthae
TTCAACAGCATAATTTTTATTTTAAATGCCGTTTTTATCGCTGCTTTTTATAAAATGTGAAATCCTATTTAACTGCGCTATAGACGGCATTATTGATGCTATTTAAATTTATACCGAAAGGTGTAATAAACTGTATTTTAATGCGTTATAAACGACGTTATTTACCTCTGAAGAAACAATATTAATGATGTTATAAACATTTTTATTTACATAAAAATAACGATCTTAAATTATTTTAACTATTAAATAATTAACTGCGTTATTTAACGCATTATTAGGAGAGTTAAACAAAACGTTAAAGACAATATGCACGTTTTCGCTTGGAGCATCACATTTATCAAACAAAATACTCTCTAAGAGTAGCCCTTTCCAATTTTGATTTATCTTTAAAAGCATCTAAGTTGCAGCATTGAAGGAGAAAATTACTGCTTACTTGACCTAGATGTCCTAGAATATATGGATAAACCTTCATATAAATAAACCTTCATATAAGGCTATAATTGAAAAAAAATTTACAAGTGGAAAAATACATAAGTAAAAGAGAAAGGAGTTAGATGTCTTGAATTTGTCTATGTTTTAAACTTTTATTTTGAGAAATTAAAACTATCGACTGTTTAATTACAACTTTAGAAATGAAATTATTAAATTGTTTATTAATTAATTAGCACTATAATTTATTTATTAATTAATAATTTAGAAAAGTTATGCTTGAAATCTAAAACTAATTATAATTACTATTATTATTTATTTATTTATTTATTTATTTAATTATCAATATTAATTTATCAATCAACCACAGGTTCGCTCACTTACGAAAATAAAGCTATAATTTTTTTAAGGTGTCGATGAAAAAATCTATGTCTTCAAAGTGGAGTAAAACACTGAAAAGAGAAAAATCAGACGAAGATTTTTTCTCTGTAGAGGTTTGCTTATTTATCCGTAAATTTTTGATAGATTAACCTAATAATTTTAAGTTCTTATTAAGGATTGTTTAGAGAGAACTAGAACTAGAAAGAAGAGAAATTTTTTTTTCCTCAAACTGGCTTCATAATTACATGCTTAAATTTAGTTAGTTCAATTCTACATAAAATGAAATACAAAATATTATGTTCATAGATAAAAACATCATGCATCTCAAATTGCTTAAAATATTGTTTTTTTCATAAAAAAAATTGTAATTTTGTAGCTGTGAACTGTGATACATAAGGGTCTGGAATGTTATATTGATATTCGGTCAAAAAATCGTGTAATTAATATTTTTCAGTTAAACCTTCTTTTTTTTTAAGTTAAAAAGTTTAGCAATTCAAAATTATTGCTTCTGTTTTTATATCTTGGAAAAAATTTGGAAAAAGTAATCGTATTGAGAATAAAATTACGATAATATAAATTAAATGCTAGATTACGGGATTGCTTTTATTTGGCAAATAAAGATTTTCAATAATAATCAGCTTATATTTTAGGGATTTATTTGTTTTGATTTTCTTTTGTAAATTTACATTGCTTAAATTTTTATTCATTATTCAGGAAACGTTGAGCTGGGTATCAGTTCATCTGCGAGCAGTTAAAGCATTAGTAAAGATGAGGAGTGCAAAGCATAAGCAGGTTAGATTAATCAACGTTATAATTACACGTTTTGTCGAGAATACAGAATTAAAATTTTTCTTGCTGTTTTGGTTTACAATAAAAGGAAAAAAACTATCAACATATTTATTATGTTATAGCACAAAAATCATTATTTTATAGAAACTCTTTTGGAGGGGTATCAACACTTAGCATTTCTGTTAAATATTTATAATTTTATTATTTTTCTTTAACTCATAAAGCAATTGAAATGTACGCAGAAGGTCCTTAAAATTTATCCAGAAGTTCATATAGCCAGATCTTTGAAAAAATAAATTTGTAACTAAGTTGCATCATGTGGTTAACATCTAGCTCAAAACTTTTTGTCAGTATTTTCATTTAAATAGAAAAAACTGTTGTTTCAGGCAATTAATCTTCTTTTAAGCATTTTCTGACTGTCCTCATTTCAAAAGCTTGCTTCAATAGTTAATATAATAAGTCACTAAATCCTGTTTTGCATCTTGCTAGAAGTCAGCATCTGTTGTTCCAGTATTCAAAAATTCTGGGAAGCGACCTGGTCCTCGTAGTTACTGTCCTATCAATCTTCTTTCAGTCATAAGTAAGGAATTATTGATAAACTTCTGTGTTAATTATCACTTAAAGTTGCTCAAATTAGACAACAGGTCTAATCATCTTTATGATTTTCGTTCTGGTAGGTCCACTGATGATGATCTGACATTCATCTGTGAACTTGTCTATCAATTTCTTGGGGTGAATCCAGTGTGGTTGTACTTGACATATCTAAGGCATTCGACAACGTGTGATTCTTCATAAGATGAAGTCATGTGGTGTCTTTGGTGAAGTTTTGAATATCATTAAGTCTTTTTTGTCAGGCAGAGAAATAGGTTCTCGATAGCCACTCTTCAAACTGTCACCCTGTGACTTATGATGTCCCTCAAGGTTTTGTTCTGGGGCCTACTCTTTTTATAATTTTCATCAATGATTTGCCTAATAGTATTCTTTGTAAGCTTGCTATATATGTGGACGATACTCATTTGTATTCATTCTTAGGGAAGACAAACAATGCTTTTGATAAGGTTGCAATCGCAGCTTGTTCTGAAAATGATCTTTACATTGTTGTTGATTGTAGGTGAGAAATGGTTAGTATCATTTAATACTTCAAAAACGAAATTTTTTTTTCCAGAAAGGTTCTTTAGGGCACTTTTGCTTCTATCTGTGCTGATGAATAGTACTGAACTTACTGAATCTTGTTACAAAACTTCAACTACTTTGTCATTGCAGAATTGTTGCCTCATTATCACTGTTTCATAAGTATTTCTATGGACACTGATGATTTGAAAGAACTAACACCTTCACTTAAGAATTTCTCATGCACCACAATCAAGTACAATTTTTCATCTGTTACTCATCCTTTAACGCAAAAATCCCTAAATTTCACTAAAACTTTTATTTATCAAATTTCTTCCCACGTACTTCTAGCTTGTGGAACTCTGCCTTTTGATCACTTTTCTTTGGAATGTGATCTCCAATCTTTTAAGTCTATTGGTAACCAATAACTCTCAGTTTTTTAAGATCTGCTTTAATTTTCATCTCTTGTTTTAACTGTCAGCGTATTTACTTCAGCCTTGCAGAAAGCGACTGACTCAAAAAAAAAGTGAAAATTTTTTTTTAAGTTAGTTTTAAATCAATATTTAATATTGATTATGGTTTTATATAAATAAAAGAAAATCATAATGCATTGCCAGGCACCTATGTTTTTAAAATACTAATTTGTAGATTTTTTAGGCACTTTTATTATGCAAGTAAACTGATTAAACTGAATTTTTTTTTTTACTCCTGTGGAAACCAATGGAGTTTTATAAAATTTCCCATATCCTTCCAGAAATTTTGGATTATATTACGAAATATTGTTTCTGATAAATTAGGTGTGTCTGTCATTTTGAAAAAACTAAGCCCACCCAGTCCAGCTATCAGTACTCAAAATAGTTATTTTTGGCCTAAAATCGACATTTTAAAAAAATATATATTATCTTAATTTTTGATATATTGATTATTTTTTTTTTTAATTTTGCATAAAGTTAAAGAACTATTAGGATAATCTTTTGATTTGTGTGACCACCTACTAAAAATTATTGTTTTCCAAACTTGGGGCTCAAAGTATGAAATTTTCTGCAATTTTATCTGAGTTCTGAAAATGTTATTTATGGTTGGTTACTTTTTCATTTCATTCATTTTATGCCTAAAATCACCATTCTTTAAATTTTAACAAAATTCATTCATATCTTCCTTTTTTTAAACTTTTGGTGGTTTTAAAATATCACAGAGGGTATCTTTTAACCTGTATGGCTATCTGCTGAAAATTATTGTATCTCAGGCCTTGGTCCTGAAACATCAAAATATAAAGTTTTCATATTTTTCATCAAATTATTTCCTGATGCTGTTGAAATTTTTTTGTGTTATTATCATTTTACATTTTGGTCTTTTTAAAATTTTTATATAGTCTAGTCTTTAGGACCTAAAACATTTCAACCTCATAATTTTTCATTTAAACGATGACTTTTTTACAATGCTAAAAAATATTATTAGTCCTTATTTATAGTCTGTATCCTTCTTATCAAATATATAACAGATGTTGAGCTTAAATAACTTGCTGAAGTAATACTTCGCTATTCATGGCCAACTTTAATCTGGACAAAAGATTGACAGAAATTGTAAATACTATTAATCTCTCGTATACTTTTCCAAACATTCAAATTATTTTATTTGTAACATTATTGATAATTTTATATGATATATAGTAAAAACATGTTAATTGATGTGTTTGAGAAATATTTATTTGTTATAACTTAAAGTTTTGTTTGAGATTAAATGATATTATGTAAGTTTAAAGGCTTTATAATCATGTTGGTTGAAGTTGTTTGTTGCGTTTTTGTCTATAGATATTTACTTTTTTTGGAAATTATATATATGCAATATTTTTATAAATACATTTTTTTTTTTTTTTTTTTTTTTTTTTGCGTTTTTATTGGGAAATGATATTATGTGCACTGGTGATGGTTGTAACAAGCGTCTTCTCTTCCAGAAAAGTATTATTATTTTGTAGGAAATAGTTTTGAAAAATAACACAGCAGAGAAGAGCTGGTCAAATATGGAGTTGGAATTAATTAGGGAAGGTGGAATATGGGGACCTGAAAAGTCAAATAGGTTAGAGAAATGGAAACTAGATGATCTAGAGGGTGCGTAAATTATTTTTATTCTTGTAATGAAAAAATATTGTTATAAACTAATTGATTAACCTAAAATTGTTTTCTCCTCCTGAGTGTGTTATTGTAAAGAACTCATTTATAACTATAGTTGATAAAATATTCATTTACAAAATGAAAGCCAAGGAATTGTAATTTCCATTAGTGCAATTGTTTTATTTACTGTAAACTACAATTTCTACTTATTATTTATGTAACTGTTTTCATAAGTTATTAAAAGACAAAGCGGATGTGTACCCTCTGACATCAGAATATCTGGCAGCATATTTCTTGAAGTACTGTGCACTTGCATTAAGATACATACTTCATTTTATAAATCCCAGAAAGCTATACTAATCGCAATTTTATAGTGTAATCTAATCTTCGGCATCCAACTTAGGTCGATCTGAAAATTATGTAAAGACTCATTGATGTGATATATTAAAAGTTTAGTTTTGATGTATGTATAAAACTGCATTTAAATTTTTTTAGGACCTTGCCGAATGAGAAAGCGACTAACACACAATGATATGTTCTATATGCACTATCCTTACATTGAGCAAGATCAAGAAATGTTACTATCTAAGCATCGTATGGCTTATTCACATGATAGCAAGATGTTGTACCAGCTCTGTCAAAAATACCTTGTTGATTCTGACCATTTCCAAGAGATATCAATTCGTAAGAGTTAAAATTATTCTAAAGGGATATTCCACGAAATTACCATCCTAAAACATTTTTATATCTTTATGACATTATGGCCTTTCTTAGAGGTGCATTTCCTTAATTTTTTGTTTTTTTGGTTATATTACACACCATTATTGCTATATCCAAAAAAAAACAGTGCTGTGAAAATGAGTTGTTTTGATATTTTGATATTTTAGTATTCGTCTATAAGATGAAAATTTTTGGATTAAATTTTCATCTAAAACCTCTTCAAGCTCATCGCCATCTAAAAGCTTAAATATAAAAATTTCCTTCCCTAAAAAATCTGTCTGAATCTGTCATTTTAAAAATATGTAACTTTTTTTTACATTTACATTGATCACATGGCTTGATTTTTGAAAAAGCTTGTGATTTTATATGTTACGTCCAGGATAACATTGGATTTTTTAGAGATTCCAGACTGTGCTCTAAGATATTATTTCACATTGATTTACTATTCAACATTTGTTTATTCAGCATAGAAAAAATTATTTTGATTGGTTAGTTCGAAAAAAAAAGCTATAATGTGTTTAGAAAACAATCAAGTATAGTTTGCTATTGTTTTAAAATAATATCCTAGTTATTTTAGAAGTTTCTTGAATATTTTTTATTTTCCTGAACAACGTCTTTTAACCAATATTACTCCAAAGAAATTTTTCTTTCTTTAAAAAAATTCATTATAATCTATGAACTAAAGTGTCAATATTTTTTTTTGAGGGAATGCATCTTTATAGAATTACTTATACCAAAATTTTCTGAATTTCAAATAACCTTTTAGATTTAGATTTTAATAATATTTTATTTTGGATGCATTAATTTGGCAATGTACTATTAATATTATTATTAATATCATTATTATTACTATTAATTAATATTAGCAATAATATTTATCTAATTGTTTTCATTATTTAAACTTTTATTTTTAAGCTTCAAGGGAGAATCCGTTTACATGGAAACCCAAGTTGTATTCAGTTGATGGCTTCGAAGCCGAAGACTCAAAAGAAGAGGTATGGGACAAAGACATCAAAAGTGTAGTTGTTATATTAAGGAGTCGGTTATTTCTTTTACACACTAATAAAAGATTCCAGTAATAATTTTTGTCAGTCATGAGTTAGCTTTCTTTAATTCAGTTCATTTTTCATACTCTTTTATCTGTTGGACATCTTTCAGCTTGTTTTAACAAATTCTGTTGTTTTTCTTTCAACTGAAAAGCTACTTACTCTAAATAAGTAAGTGCTCTAAAAAGATATATGTTGATTTTGATTCGTATTAACATACTTGGCCACTTAAATTTTTGAGTAAAGAATTCCTCAGAGAAATTATCCCCTTTTGACTAATAAAAATTTCTGTTAAAAAATAGTTTTTCAATTTATAATTGACTTCATGAAGTAAATTTAAAAATAGTATTTGTACTTTATTTCTTTTGTCGTACCTTTCATTTTTTATTAAATGATAAAAAGCGTAACTGGGTTGAAAAAATTTGAATAGTTCCAAAGCCTTACTGAATATTTTGTCTCCTTTCCTGAGGGAGGCAAATTTATAGTTTATTTCACGATGTAGAATATATCTCATATAATTATTTCTTAGGTCAATACTCAGACAATCATTCAACTTTTAGAGCGAGGTGAAAAGGTCAGAGTAGTTTCTTCTGCTTTACATTTTCACTGTTTGAATTTGAATAAGAGTATAAAAATCATCTCATACCTTTCAAATTATTAAATATTCTTCTTGTCTTCGAGTTCTAGAATATCCGATTGCTCAACTGAATAAGCCATGATCTAATAGTTGTTTATTTTTAATTATTTCCAGTTTTAAGGTTGTAAAAGATCTTTAAATCTTATCAATAAATGGCTGATTTAAAAAAAAATTGTTTGAATACTTTGGTTTGAATTCTATTTTTCTAATTGAATTTTTTTGGCCGTTTACTGTAATGTTATTTGCAATATTAACTATAAAAAATCTTAATTAGAAAATCAGTCTGATAGCAGGTTCAAAATAATTTACCTAATTCTTTAGTTTTTGCTTAAGATTTTTATACTTGTCTAATGCCAGTGTTAAAAGTGTTAAATAAAAAGTTGGATAAGTTTGTCAGAATTAAATGTACTGATTGATTGAACATATATCGTTAACCTCTAAAAAAATTTTTTCTCAAAAGGTGTTTCATTATTAGATTTGGTGGATATGTATAGACTTTGTACTAGAGGCTCTATAATAACTTTAAAATATATGTGTACTAGATTTTAACAAAAATATATTTCTATCAGTCCATAAAAAAGCAATATTTTAAATGTTGATTAAGTTTTATTTCACCATAAGCTAAAAATAAGATATCCAAACAATATAAATCAGATGGTAAACATAAATATTTAGAAATGGGTATGAGTGTGGACTTTTCAGAATTCAGTCCCACAATAGAAAAAATGTTCATTTTTGCTTTTGCAGCAAAAATTTAAATGGAAAATTATTATTTACAGTCTTATCATGCTAGTGTGCATAATGGATGGATTAATTAATTGATAATCAAAACTTCAAAATGGCTTCAAATTAGTGTCAGACTTCTAAATGGCATTTGTAATTTTTAATGGTAAAAATATGAACAAAGTAAAGAATTTTCTATTTGATTCTGAATTGAATCTCTGCATCAGATTTTTCCAATAATATTCCTTTATGTTTAAAGTTATTGACATTGTCAGTA
Organism: Euphysa ruthae; assembly: GCA_035046665.1. Classification (NCBI taxonomy): domain Eukaryota; kingdom Metazoa; phylum Cnidaria; class Hydrozoa; order Anthoathecata; family Corymorphidae; genus Euphysa; species Euphysa ruthae. The sequence goes on from JAUZNK010063588.1 coordinate 8,224, forward strand.
AATCTATTTTGTTTGGTTTGATTATATGATTGATTGATTGATTCATTTATTTATGCAAAAAGTGGATATTTGCCACTGAGCAGTTTTTCTGTTTTGACTTTTGATAGGAATTTCTTATTTAGACTGACAAAATTGCATCAAAATTTGACTTAGCTGCATTCCTCAAACTATCATTATAAATTTTCTTCAAGCTCTTTATGAAGTTTTTAAAATGTATTGTATCATGGTATGGATACTTTACCAATTAAAGTCACTAGTGCAAGTTTATATGCCACCAATTGGATTTCTATGGTGTTATTCATTCTTTTGCATATTATTTGATACCATTGGCTGTTAGAAATTGTTAAATATTATGCAGAATAAAATTAGTGTTTTTACTATACTTTTAAAGATGTAAAAAATAATAAGGAAAAAGTTTTTTATAAGCACTCTGTCTAATCAATGTTGATAATGATGACTGTAATTCGAAAATTTAAATGTTTTGAAAAATTTTTTAGATATATTCTATGTACCGTTGTGCTAGAGTTTGTGGCTTAGATAGCGCTGAAGGTCTGTTCTTGTTTGGAAGGAAACATTTCTATGTTATAGATGGCTTTACACTAATGTCAGCAGAAAGAAAGGGTAGCCAATCTGAGAACCATGCAAAGGAAATCAAAGACATTGATAGTTTACCAGAAAACTCGCATGAGCCATTGATACCTTTCGTGAAAGGAAACTTCATACTAAAGCGCTCGTAAGAATATAGCTTTTATTTAAATATAATAATTTAGTCAAGCGAATCAAAAGCATGCCCAAGTTCACGGCTTTAATAAAAATTAATGTATAAAAAAAATTTTTGTATTGATATTACCATATTATCATAGAACATCATACAAGCTTTCATCAAAACCATATATAAAGTTCTATAGATATAGCTTTTAAAAATACAGAGGATTTTTATATGCTCAGCACTATGAAAGCTTTTTTCTAAGTAGACTGCTTTGAAGATATTGCATGTGATATCGTAAAGGTTGAGCCTTTGTGTAGCATCGGAAAATATTCTAAAAATTATTTTAAAACAATATTCTCCTTTAATTTAGCTTGTGTTTTAATACAAAATTCCAGTTTGACAAATCTATAAAAACAAATGTTATTGCCAAAATATGTAAATACAACGAGTCGGCATTGCTTTTCAGATATAAATAAATAAATAAATAGCCACATATAATTAAATATAATTTTTTTTTAGATTAAGTAAATGGAGTTTCTCTGACATTAAAGAAATACATAAACGGCGATATTTGCTAAAGGTAAAAAGAGCTATCATATTGTTATTGACTTATTATGATTTATATTATGAATTAATAGGATTTTGTGATGATAGCTATAATTTCATATGCTTTATTCTGTTATGTAACTTTTAAGACCAGAAAAAACAATTAAGGATCTAGAAATAGCACGATTGTACGATTCAAATTCTATATTGCATCTTGTTGAAAAAGAAAATCTGTATTTACCAGTAAAATGATACGACTTGCAGCTAACAACTTAGTATGTGCAGTAAGAGGTTGTCTAAATCAAGCTTTTTATGATGTATTTGAAGAAAGCACTACTGATAAATTAAATTACAGGTCTTTAGAAAATGCCAGATTACCCAAATTTTTTTGCTAGATCTTTTAAATGATTGCAGAAATGCTTGGTTAAATGAGGCAAAGTTTGAGCAGCTCTGACTGATATGGCTGTTGGCTTTGGCTGTTTGCTTCATGGCTTACTTATTGCAAAACTTCAGGATTTTATTTTTAGATTTGAAACTTAAAAATTTCTATAGAAATACATTTGGTTCATTCATTCATTCATTCATTGATGAATTACATCGCCGAATTACTTTTTAAATGTGGTACAAGGCTCAATTCTGGAATCTACCTTGTTTAGTTATTTTTTTTTTTTTTTAAATAAGTCACTTATTCGTGCAAGGCTCGGGGTCACTACTAGGCAGGAAGCTAAAGAGGAGTTAAAATTACAAACTTACCACACTGAAGTACTACTCATACTCTGAGTGGATGATACCCAGATTTGAACCCATGATCTTATGGCTGGGATTTTCTGCGGACTGACCTTTATGAGTTTTTATAAGTAGATTTGTGTTTATCTATTTAGGAATGCAAAATCTGAAATTTTGCTGATGCCAACTCTTTATACGCCTGTGATAAATTCTTTAAAAACAATTTCGGCAAACTGAATTCAAACATAAAAATTGCCTCTTTTTAGTTCAAATTGATGAGGTAATAAAAACAACAAATAATTTAAATTGCAAATAAGATAAGATTGATAAGATTAGTATATTAACCAAGTTTAAAAAAATACAATTTGTAGCAATATTTAGCTATATGATTTAATGATAATGCTAGCTAATCATTTTAAGCTAGGTTTGGAGGAAGTCACTCATAAAGTAAAAGCTGATCAAAAAGGAGTTACTCCATATTTTGAAAAAAGAATTTTTTGAAACAGCCTGAAAAAATACATGTATCCCTGTCAACACGCAACAGAAACTATCCTGAAAACTAAAATTTTTAATTCAAATTTTTAAAAAAATTGTATTTTGTTGCCTAGTAACTGGATTGTTTGTTACCCATTTTTGTAAAAAGGTTCCAAATCTTTTTAATATTTCAAATCTATTTAAAATCAATATTTCTAAAGATGTGAAGAGTTTTATGAGATTTTCTTATTTGCTTAATGATGAAAAAAAGAACTTTTTTGATCTTCTGAAAATATCTTTTTTTGTTACTGTGGAAATGTATTAAAAGAAAATAAATACTTGCCAAGTTTTTATGTTTTGCAAAATTGACTATTATAAGATAAGTAAGCATAACACAGTGTGGCCATAAAAAAAAAACCCTATTTAACTCATTTTAATCACCTAATCTCAAAATTCATTTTACAAACTTTTTTTGTTATAGGACATTGCAATAGAAGTATTTGCTAAGGATGGTAATAACCACCTTCTTGTTTTTCCTAAACAAGCTGCAAGAGATAAAGTACATAATAGGTAAATTTGCCTTTTTCATTTATTCAGACATAAACAAAAGAATTCTACAAATTTCTAATCTTTCAAATTCAGTATAAAGTTTGTCTGAAAAGGATCCCTAAAAATTTTCTAATTGGACAGCTTGGCAAAGCCAACAGAAGCCTTTAAAATCACCCATGTCCATCCGTACATCCGTAATATGTTTTCTCAGTTTTCTGAAACTTTACACAAGTGTTGGATCATAAATACAGAAAAGTAGCGTTTTTAGATTTTTTTAAAAAAAGTTTGTTTCTTGATCAGAGTCCAATCATTTAAATTTTCTCAAAATCCATTCATTTTTGAAAATTCCCGTTCTAGGAATTACATTTGATTTATGACCCACAAACAAAAACACTTTTCTTTTTTTTTCTTTTTTTTGAGTTTTCTCCACAAGTTACACCCATACTTTTCAAGAAATAATTTTCCTATTTTCCTTTTATTTGCTCTTTGAAAGTGTTATTTATGAAATTTTTTTATTTGGTGTTTAAAAGTGTTATGAAATTTTGTTTGGTGTTTTGTTAGGGGGGTGAGACTAGTAAATACCGAATAAAAAATGAAAAAAAGATTACTTTTTTCCATTTTTAAAATTTTTAAACTACTATTGGGCCCAAAACATGATAATTTTAGGCTTAAAAACAAAAAACAACAGTTTTTATAGTTTTATCAAAATTTGATCATGCTTTTCTTTTTTGATTTTACATGTAAGTGATGAAATTTTTTACGATCTCAGAAAGCATTATTGATCCTTATTTATAATTTATTATTTGTAGTCAATATCACTTTTATCAGGTACTCAACATTTCTTACTGACACAATACTTCAATTTTCTAATGGCAAATTTAATCTGCATCAAAATCGACCAAAAATATAAAATCTAATATAGATATAAATATAAAAGTCCATTAATTATTTAATACTTTTTTTTTGTTAACCTTCAAGCTATTTTAAATTTTAAAGGACTTAATGTGTTGAAATTTGAAGAGGCTAACTAGCAAAAGTTTTTGAAAAAAATTGATGGAATTTAAATGTGTTTACTTACAAGAGTTTCAGAAAATTGTGAATTTTGAAGGGCCTCAACAAAGTTTCAGGAATTTTCTAAATATTACAGAAAGTGGCTCTTAGATATGAAGATTTTATTAACCTAATAATAGCATTTATTGATGCTTTAATGCGTTAGGATTGATAATGCTTCTTTGACTAAAATCATTAAAATACATTATAACTTTTTTTTTTTTTTTTTTTAGAATATGTGATGTATCTCACGTTCCTAGTAATGAAGAAATGACTGCTGATATTACTTTAGAATCAACCAGTCAGAATATACTAAGTAATTTGCTTCCTGTTGATCGAACGATAACACAGAGATGGGTCCAGGGGGAGATAACAAACTTTCAATATCTCATGTTTCTTAACACAATGGCTGCTCGTTCATATAATGATCTTATGCAATATCCTATCATGCCATGGGTGTTAGCTGATTACTCCAGTGAAGTAAGTTTATTTTATTTCTAAACAGCAATTAAGACGATTGTATTTCAGAAATTCAATTTCAACTTTTTTCAACATAAAGATTTTTCTATTTATATCTTTCCTAGATATAAATACAAGATGACTTTATACTCCACAGGGAAATTACGTAGTTATGTAGTTACTTAGGGATTTATCAAATCTCTGTGATTAATCAAGTAATGCGTTGTTATATTGATAAATATAACCATCTGGTACAATGCCACAAGTTCTTCATTCTCACAGGAACCAGTAACCACACCAAAGTGCAGATCCTAGATGATATATAACTTCACTGTGACAGGGACGAACCCATGTTGGAATGGCTTATAGCAATCAGCACACAGGAGAGAAGCTTGTGTTCGTTCTTGCAACATCACAGTATTTATCATTCAGTAATCAAATGTAAATTGAAAATATGAATTTTATTGAACTTTCGGATAAAGTATCATCACTTTGATTTATAAATTTTTGAAATTGTTTTTTTAGCTAGGTTTTCCATTTCTATATTACTGTTGTGATCATTTTGTAGCTTTGATAAATATTGAATTTGGTTCGAAAGAAAATATTTATTAAAAAAAAATTCTTTTGAAGGTGATTTTTGATGGTTTTTTTTTTTGAAAAATCATAAACAATACAAATAAAAACTGATAACCTGTCTAAATACCATAAATCTGCTTTGTTCATACATTCTTTTCTGCAAATTGTTTGCACCCACAGAAGTAGTGCTAATTTCTCCATTATAGAATTATGTTAGGAGTGTACTTATTGAAAATTGATTGAAGCAAATTGTTTTTTTTTGCATGATATGTCCAGTTCGCAAAAACCTATCATCATCGTAACCATCATCATATCACCATCAATCATAACAAATTTTTTGACTTCAAGGAAAATTAGTGTTTAGTTTAAGGATGTGTTACAGACTGAACCATGAGAAAAAGACCTATCACCATCAGTTTTGTAGATAAATCAGTACTGTATAATCGATTTTTTTTTTAAATATTTTATAACAACATTTAAAATTTTGATGCTTTGATTTTTTTTTTATCTTTAATTTCTTTAAGCTTTTTCCTAGTAGTTAAATATAAGTACATCGTACCAATCGTAATTTAACATCTTGAGTTTGACTGGATTTTCCTCATTTTTCTGCTTTATTGCCTGGAGTATTTGTTTATAAGAGAGCAATTGTTTTGATTGCACTATATTACTTTAGTGATATATTTTCAACTTATCTCAATTTATTGTTTCATAAAATCAATGATGTTTTTCACAACTAACTAAAAAGTAAATAAAGCATTACAATTTAATTTTAATCCAACACAAACTTTACAGCATACACTCATTTATCTTAAAGTGTTTGCTGGGGAAGCAGATATCAATAAACACTTATTATGATGGTGATGATGATGGTGGTATGGTGGTGATGGTAACTCTCTGGTCTCCAAAGAGGTTTGAATTCTGAATCTTTGATGCTCCATGGATCCATTTTATTTATGTAGTTTTATATATATATGTATATATTATTTTGAAAACATCAATAAATACGCGTGCTCTCAATACTAGTTTTATTCTTTTTTTTTAATTTTCACTTGGATTTTGATACCAGCGTCATACATAGAGCATTATCTACTTGCACTGAAAAGTTCATTAAGAGCAAAATTAATTTTCTTATAAACGTGTTCACAGAAAATGGATACAATAAACGAAATCTAAAAAAATTAACCAGAGAAATAAAACAAAAACAAACAATGTCCAATCAAAATACTAGCAAGATACTTAAAAACCAAATTGCTCTCCCTACTATATCATTACCCTGGATCCCAATCTTATCTCCGAAACTAAGGAAAATCTTTCGAAAATCCGGCTATAAAACAGTCTTTAAATCCAATGCAAATCTAA
>JAUZNK010063599.1:0-31201 GCA_035046665.1 Euphysa ruthae
TTTGTGCTTTTTAAATTGAAATAAAGTATTTAATAGTTGATTAGTCTATTTCTTATACTGACATTCGATAAATCTTTAAGAAAGCTTACAATATTAGGTGCGCAATTTTAGTACTCAAAATCTTAATGCGCAAGTTTTACCCTCTGCTACTATATTATATAAATTTCCTTTAATTTAAATTTCCTTGAATATTTATGATGTCATTTTGAGACCAAAAATTAATTTCGGACAGTTAAAATTTATTTTCTTGATACTCAGGCCAATATTAAAGTCAAAAGATGTGATAACAATAATAATTTACCATAAACTAATACAAATTTAACGTGTTTAGTAACATGTTAATTTTCATGATTTTGGGTAAAAAGTGATGACGTCATTTGGGTCAAAAAGTGTCCAATTATTATCATTTTTTTTTTGAAACAAGTAAATTAAATGTTATTCTTTCATCAAAAAATAATTTGTGCCTTTAAACATTAAGCTGTTTACACTGTGAGGAATTATTTTGTCTATCTCATATTATAAAACGGCTGTGCTAACTTCATGCAAAATTTCAAAAAAATAGTTTGACAGAAAATTAATTGTTATAATTGTTATTTTTGGTCCAAAAATGACCATATTTAGGCCCAGCTCCAAAAAAGAAGCGGTCTATGATTCACTTACTTCATGCATAATTTCAAAATAAAATAAACAACAATATCTGAGAAAATTTCACATAACATCAAAAAATTTACTATAAAATCACTATATATGGGCCCAGTAACAAAAAAGAAAAGCTTTAGACAGGTGGCTATATGGGTCAAAACAAGACTGAAATAATCATCTAATTTTATTAAAAATGTCAAAAAAACCCAAGCTTAATAAAAAACATAATTTTTTGGCCCAAATAATATCAGATTTGGGCCTAGTATCGAAAATAAGAGATTTTTTGACAGGTGGATATATGAGTCAAAACAAGCAGTCCTCTGACTTCACGCAAGAGAAAATTTTTAAAAAATCACTTTGAGTCAAAATATATTATTCAAAAATTTGTTGCTGTAACAATGTTGAAAAAAGCAAAAGAATTTAGTAAATTTAGTTTTAAAAAAATCGGTTAATGCTTAAACATGATGCAATTTACTTCAACAAAAATATACAAAATAATAAAGAGAAATCCATCTATTCTATTAATTCCTTTTTACCATCATTTGTATTGTTTGATTATTGAGCAAAACACATTTATAACTGTCTTTAATAATTGGTTTTATTCCATTAATATATTTTTAACACACTTTGATAATTTGATTATTTAGCCAAACATGTGTAATTATCGTTCCATTAAGGAATAGAATATCATTAACTAATTAGTAATCAGAAATTAATTAGGATAAAAAAAGTTGAATGTTGGAAGTTGAATGTAGTGATTTAAATGGTAACAGAAAAATCAAAGAATATGTTTAGAATGATTTATGTTTGACAATTGATTAAAACCATGCAAACTATAGTGAAGAAGAGAAAGTCTTCACAAAATAAGTGTTGACAAGTTCAATGTGTTTTATACACTGTTATTTATATAATTCTTATTTTTATCTCTAGGAAACGAAAACCAATCAGTGGGATGTTGAATAGAAAAGAAATGCTAAATATTATATAAATATATTGCATGATCTTTATTTCTGTTTTATTTATTTTCTATTCTGGCCCTAACCCACCTCTTGTAAAATAGTAAAATAAGTAAAATAGTCTAGATTATACTTAAATCACCCTCCTGCTTTACACAGACTTGGCTTGGCCCAAGTCTGTGTAAAGCACGTCCTGAGTTAGGACAATCACATACGTTAACAAACCTTTACAAACTTGCTAGAATCCTAAAAACCCACCCAAAACCTGGATCGCAGGGGCTTGTAAAAGAACCCACAAAAAACCTTTCTAACACGGACTTTTATAACAGCCCGCATTAGCTCTTTTAAAAATATCATTTAAACTTCACGTTGTTATTATTGTTTGCTATTTTCTTTGGGATTGTTGTTATCCACCCATCCCGTTTTACACGCACTTGGGACCGTCTCAATTGAATAAATGTGGTGCAGTTAATGAAATAAAAATGTAAATTAATTTCTATTAGATTTTTTGTGTACTTCCAGGTAATATTTTCTGGATTTCTGTCCAGCAGATTATCATAAATGTCCGATAGATTTCAGCTTGTGCCGGACATCATGTCCGCAAGGTTTTAAATAGTTATTTTCAGCCCTATTGTTTTACCAGAACATTTTGTTTAATTTCAACCAAATTTTTTTCAGTTGTTAATCGTAAATTAATAAATTCACTGAAAAAAAAACTACATAGACTTAGTAAGTTAGTTTAGTAATGTATGCAAAAATTATGTAGTTAAACCAACGCATTTAAGCCGATTTGTACCTGACAATGAGAGGGTTAAAAATATTATTTGCACAAAATTTTATTTAACCAACAAATCCGAGCTTAAATATCAAAACAATTTAACCACCTGCTCATTAAATTATACAATTTAAACCAAATTTACATTGACTTGGCAGAATATTAAAATTGAGAAGAGCGCTATTAACTACGATTAAGATAAAAAGAAAATACCTACCTCTGTCAATAAAAATAAATGAGCCAATTTCACTATGGGAAGTTTGAGCAGATAAGTCTGATGAAAGCAACTGAGACAAATGCAGAAGTTTCTAAAAAAAAGCCTTATAAGTAACACTTACCTTTACGAGAATTGAAATACCCTTTTAAAAAGTTATGTAAGATTATTTTTAGGCAAAAAAAGCAAATATGCCGTTTATTCTATTGTTTCAAAATGGTGGATCATCTTCTATGTTTTTCTTTATAATTCAAACACAAAAATTATAACAAATAAAAATACATTACAAGCACACAAAGACTTTTGAATATCAGTTAGGCAAGGATAACCAATTAAATACTTACAAAGGTGGGTGTGAGCTACTGCCTTCAGAATCAGCCACCACTTTTTATATTTTCCCAAGACTAGATGTGCATTTCTTATCATGTAACAAAATAAATTTAGTCCATATTAATTTTAAAGCCATGACTTTAGAAAAAATTATTAATCTAGCCAGTAAACTGGTGCTGCATGCCAAGATAGTTACGCTTCACACTTTGAATCTAGCCGAGCACTTCGGGCTTGCCTCCTAAAACTACTCCTTTGAAAATTTACAATAAATAGTTTTGTATAAAAGTTTTCCCGTGCCCTTACCCATACCTGTAATATGTAGTTTGTTTTGAAGATATGGCTAATTGGTGCACATAGTAAGAAAATTATTTCATGTGTATGTCTTACTTTTTAGCTTTAGTTATATATAATACATATATATGATACTAAATTAGAATAGAACAGAATTTTAATATAATAACAAATAATTCCTGATATAATGAATTTTGCTCAAACACTCAGAGAAAACATGAAAAATAAATTTTTGCCAGACGTGGGAGTCGGACTCATAACCTTTTGATCGACCTTGCTAATTGAGCTATACCTGTATACTGTGTTAACCAAAATTTTGAAGATTTTCGTTTTCTTTTTTATTTGAAAGTTCTTTTAACCTAATATGTTGTTATTAAATCATTTGTTGTATTTTTTTAAAATACATAAGAAAATGATCTTTTTTTTATTTGAAAGTTTCTTATTCCCGATAGTTATAGTAAACAATAATTATTACGTAAGATTCGGCTTCTTTTCGTTTGGAAATAACTATCGTTGATGTAAAATAAATTCTCCTAACCCACCATTTCAAAGAAGTCATCATATTTACAAAACAAATATATATTTTTTTTTAATTAAGTCACTTTTATTTTTAACAATCCCACAGTTGCTATCTTTATAACCAACATTTTAAAAATTACACTTTAAGTGAAATGCTTGTAAATTATACAACAAAATATAAACAAAGTGATTATATTGCAATTTTGAGGTTTTTGACAGGTATGGTAAGACATGAATGATTAATGAATGAGGTTAAAATTGAAACTTTGTAGTTGCTAAGAAACAAAGTAATTCGTAAACAAAAGAATTTCATTATTCACTTGGTGTGATTCTTTTATTTTTAAAAATGCAAGTAATGTTTTTGCAAGGTTATTATTATTATTTTTTTTAGCTTTTTTAGTTTATATATATAAAATTTCATAATCATTAAAGCTCCCAATCTCTTGGATATCACACCTCTATAAGAAGTCCAGACGTGCGATGGCCGCACACCATTTTGAAATATGGTGTGTGTGGGCACGTGTGCGTGCAATCACACACCACTCATGACCAGGCCTGGAGCTAGGTATATTTACACATAATACTTCAGTAAATATAAATATTCAAATAAAATATTTTCAGTATGAAATTTTTGTGATTATAAATGTAAAAACACGTATATATATATATATATATAAATCAATAATTATTTTCATCATAGAAAGGCCTTTTTGCAACTATATTTCATTGATATTACAACATAACCACATCAGGGCTGAATATTTGATGTGAATTTATAAAGTTTATACTACACATATTATTTTGAAAATTTTATAATTTTTGGGCGATTTTTGAATTTTTACTGATGTGTCTGTTAGCTTCCAGTAGGCTTGTTATTGATGAAACATAGCCAAGCTATATACCAATAGAAAGCTAATAGATTCAGATATAAGGGTATACCTGCATAAACGCACAAAATATGTGTTTATCTTCATTTAGCGAATTTTAATACCTTTTCATTGGTGTAAAATATTGCTAGATAACTATTTACTTACTAGGAAAAAATTAAATTAACATAACACGACTAATGATTTTTAAAATATTGATTTTAAGCTTTGTGCATTTTTGCAATTTTGCTGACGTGCTGAATGAGATAACAAGAATTCACCAAAAAAATTTATCATAAACAAACAATGAAATTTATTTCAGTAAATTTTTCTTTGTCTTTGTTCAAACTAAAATTATCTGATTAGCAATTTATAATATATATATATATATATATATAATATGTATATAATATATATAATATCCACATACTTTATTTGTAGTTTATCAGTGTCTTTTGTCGAATTAATTATGCATTTATATGAATGTTATTTCGTATAAATACATTAATATCAATTTCTTTATAGTATATCTTAATAGAATATCTGCACATTTTTATATTTGCAGTTTAACTGTATTTTGTTGTAACCTTGGATACGCATTGCATATGAGTAATTATAAAGTCAGACTCAAACTATTCAATCATTTTCTATATTTCAAAGAAGTCAGTTAGGGTGTTATAATAATTATTTAAGAGGTTTAAATGCCATTATTTTATCAAATAAATCACTCCATCCTTTTTATACTAGTGGTTATGTGAGGTGATCTTTTCGTAAATCTTATGTTATTCTTTAAGTAAATAAACAAAATTTTATCTTACCCCTACAGTGCGGTAAACAAAGATTATAAAAACGTATTTGTAATCAACCAATAAAAATTTAAAATATACTTTCAGGAAATGTTGTTAAAATTGACAAATTAATTTCTGGTTATTGATTTTTCTGTTCAAGTTGGAAACTAATGCTCATTTATTGCTCATGAAGGCAACAACTTGGAGCTCTTATTTTTTCCCAAAATTAAAGGGCTGCTTATAAATAACTAAACTATACAAGAATAAAGTTATAAGAACATGGATAACTAAACAAATACCAAAGCCAGGACTAATATATAATAACTAGATGTATTAATAAATTTACAAAAAGTGGAATTAATGCAGAGTAACATCATTTGCATGGTATTTTTGCTGCACGATTTGCTGCAGTATCCATAGCCTACCAAGGAAATTTTTGGCAGCTGACAATTTTTCCTAATTCTGAAGGCTGCAGCTATGTACAACCTCCTTTATAAACATATAATTTAGGCGCCCATGGATTTCTTTTTATTTAAAATTGCAGAAAAACAAATTATTTATTAAGGCACAATGAATTCACTACATTTGAATATGGAAATACCAGAAACTCTACAATTTAAAAAAATATGATTGATTTAAAAGCTTGATAGGAAAATCAGCCAAAAATTACAACTTTGATATAATCTTGCTATAAGGTAAGACAAATTTAATTTCTCGTTTTGTGGGCCCTACCGACCAATATTTTTCAGAAACAAGAAAAATAATAATATTCATTTCCTGATATAAAAAATTATTTTCCATTTTATGTTTGAGAAAATAATAACGTTTAGTAAAATATTTACATTTTCTTTTGTAGACTATATATACCATTTTCTACATGTACATTGCATTGTTTTATTATGAATTACTTTACTAAGGAGGTTCTGGAAGACAAATTTCTGGGTAAAAATGTGTTATCAGTTACGGTCGACCCTATATTTATCTCCAGTTACGGCCAACCCTATATTTATTGCCAGTTCACCGGCAGAACAAGAAACTAAATTAGCCTTGTCTAAATCCTTTTTATGTTAAAATTTAGATCCTAATTTAATAAAGAAATGAATTAAATATGTGAAATGTGGCAAATTAAAAAGAATTTTGTAAGTACAATTTTTTATTATGAAAAAGAATTTGATGAATTTTAACACAAACAACAATTATAGTAAGAATTTTTAAACTAATCATATCTTTTCAACCTAGTTTTATAAGGAATTACTATAATTTTTCTTGCGGGTAAAGCAGGTATTTTTTAGAAATATTGTTAGTGTTTTAAAATGGACCAAAATAATTTTTGATTTTGAATTACTAGTCCCAGAAGCCAATATTCACAAAGCAATCTCAATACCACAAGAATAAGATAATCGAAGGAGATAGATCAATGACATAGAAAAAGTGTGAAAAACAAACACAAAAGACGATGTTCTCTAGAAGTTGCTGTTAATCATGACTTCCCTGAACATTTTAAACCATTTGATGTCTAATCTTGATATCCTTACCAATTTACTTGTAAGTGAAAGTAATCTATATGCTCAACAGTCAGGTTCTTCACGGATGAAACCGAAATGAAGGCATTTCCTGGTGTAAGATATAACTTACAATAAACCAAGTCCCAACTATCAAGCATTGGGTTTGCAATGAATTTATCAGAAACACTAGCATTCAAAATATCTTCATTTGCTAACGATTCCAAAGAGTTTACAGAATCTTCATTTTGTTTATAATGATACTGCTGATAAAATTGACAAAGGCTACAAAGTTTGACCTCTTGTTGACCATTTCAACAAAATATTTCTATATGCTTTCGGTGATGATAAGGAACAAAGTATCGATAAACATATGAATAAGTTCTAAGGTTACTCATCGATGATCAGTATCTCCACCTAAGGTTAATTAAATGGAGATTAATTGATTGTTAGAGTGAAAGGTTCTTCATCAAAAATGGAAGTCAATTGCTTTAAACTAGTCAAGATGTACAACAAAGGAATGAGAGGAGTTGACTTATGGACCAAAATATAGCTGCCTACCATCTTGACAGGAGGTCAAAATTCAGGTTTTACCAAAAAAATCTTGTCATCTTATGGATGTTGGTCTAGTAAATAGCCATATCGTTCACCAACATCTTGGTGGACAATACATCTTTCTTCTTAATTTCAAAACTGTTGTGGCACAGGCACTTATAGGAAACTATAAGTGCCTGTTTTCATTTCCTCAAGCTCACCATAGTAAGAGAAGGTTTTTGGAGAAACTTGGTCAAACTGAAAGTCCTGATCATTTTCCTGAGTTTCAGACTCAATGCAGCAGATGTTGCTACTGCAAAATTGAAGGTAGAATATAGAAATCTTTGCAAAGTGCCTAAGATGTGATATTTACATGTCGCTAGTAAAACAGCAAAACTGCTTATTTTAAAAACTATCTGTAACAATTTTTAGTACATTATAGTACTTTAATCTCACATATTTTTCTCACTATAGTTCTACTGAAATAGTTAAAGTGCTCTTCAATGTGTATAATATTGTCCTTTCTGTTTCCATCTTAAAAATAAATAATTATCATCAAAAATTCTGACCAATTGCATTTTTTCACAATATTTTTGATGTTAACCACTGCGTCACTGGTGACCCAATAAATTAAATAATTGCTTCTAGTATATCTAAAATGTATTTGAAGATATGTTTCCTACAATTTCCATTGGTAATACAACAGATAAGCAACACTGAAAAATTAAAATTCATAACCGTTGTCTATCAGTGGGTCAAAAGTGAACCATTATATATCTCCTGAACAGTAAGTATTACCTATGACAATAGAACCAATGTCAATATTAGTTTCTTGGTAAAGCCTAATGAAAAATATTTGGTACATCATCAATAGCTTCTAATCAAAAGATTTGAATAAAAAAAATTAGCTTCTTTATTGCTTTTTAAATATCCCTTTATATATTTCTTATTGCCAGCCAGCATACTTTACTTAATTATATTAAGTGATATTCATTTCAAATCAATTTTTAGCAATTACATAGGTGAAATATTACGGATTTATATCAAATGTAAATAAATTATGTAATAGTTCACCTATGCAATAGCTAAAAACTGAAATAATAACAATAAAGTAATAATAAATAGTACTGTTTATTTAAACTTTGCTAAAATAGAGTCAATAAAGATCTGTAGCTTGGGCATGAGAATTTTTAATATGTGCACATATAAATTAATTGATTTCTTTTGAAATTGAAAACAATCTCTTAATAAAAGGTAATATGGCAATAGGAATTTTTAAAAAATAATATTTTCCTTTTATTGCTACAAACCATTTAAAATAATTGCCAGTTTTTTTGTGAAAAGTGTAATACACTGACAGATCAGCAAGAATGAATTCATAGGTTCTTTTTCTGAAATGGCATAGAGACAGCCAAATAATATATTTTTCTGTAGGTTCCCTTATGCAAGCATAGTAAACTGTTTGTCAGGGCAAAAAGAGTTACTGTTGATTTAAAAACAGTACCTTAGAATTTTCTCCAACACATACTCCTTTTGGTATGCCTCCAAATGTTCCTTGGATAAAATGAACAACTCGTGCTAGTGAATGCAACCATGTGGTATCTTGACGCTATTTAAATAAAAATATACCATGAATACAAATATACAAAATGATATTGCTGGAATTTTGGTCAAGTCTACTCCTGTCATTTTTATTATTATTTCATCTTTTATTTCTTATAAAAAAACTGAACAAATAGAGAAGTGGTATTATTGTTAAGCCAATAAGACAGTAAGTAACCTTTAAAACCAGAAGTTGATGGTTTAAATCTCAGTTGGAGCATCGTTAACACTAATTTCTAACCAGTACTTTCTGCAGTCTAAAAAGGTGCTTTAAATTAGCTGTTACCCAAAATAAGACCTCATTAATAACAGAAAAATTCACTCAAGAGTTTATCCTCTATAAATAACGATATTCAATTTCTTTTGTTTTTAATTCATTTATTTGCCTCATGGCAAGGGATCATCGAAAGTCTAACTTTTTAAAGATGACCACCCATTGCAGGGCACAAATAGGAGACTTAGCGCATGTAAAGCGTATGAGCCAACAAATCATCAAATTATTAATAAAATTTCAATAATAACAAACATTAGATTATCAATAAAATTTAATAAAAGCAAAATTTCCAAACAATTGGAGTATCTTAAGGAAAGTTATTTCAGCTAATTTTGAACCTCAAAAAGAAATGAATTAAAACCTATAATATTTTATTTTGTATGCTTTGCTAAGTCAAAATCAGAGCACAACGTCAATTTTTAAATCATAATAATCTTTAAACAAATATCGGTTATTGTCACAGGTACACATGCACGAGAGTGAATCTAGATGTTATTTCCCAGAACAAAACTCCAAAGAACTTACACAAAATTTTTTTATCTATGCTTAAAATTCGTATCAAAAAATTTCATTTCATACAATTGAAAAACTTACCAGATAAAATTGCTGATAACAATATGGCATCTCAATAGACATTATATCCACATCCAGGGGAATAACATCTAGAGGATATTCAGCTATAGTCACATCTAAGCATAAATAAATTAGACTAAATTATATTTACAGGGCACCAAATTATTCCTGAGATATATTTCAACAATTTCCACAAAGTAAATATTTGCATGAAATCAGCCAACAAAATCTGAACTAAATTTGTTAGGTTTCTGAAAAATTTTTGCTGAAAAAGCTGAAAATTGAGGCAGAAAAAGCTGAAAATAGCTGATACTTGCGTTACTTGAAATTATGCAAACCTTACCATACCTTATATGGATGGAACAAAATGTTACTTTAACTTTTCTATGGAAGGCAAATTTGGTGATGTTGGAAATATCTGCTTAATAGACAACCTATGCAATTCATAATACAATGAGTGTCACTTCTAGCCCTCTAAATTGAAAATAATAGTGTATTATTGCCAAACTAATTAAAAAACTTTTACATTAATTTGGCAACAACAAAAATATCGCCAGCCAAAATCTTAATCAAATTGCTAAGAAATTAGCTGGCATTCAGTTTGATATATTCAGCAACAAACTTGGGATATTAATAAAACACATTCCATTTACAGATTTTATGAGTAAAACTGCTAAGTAATGTTTATGTGAAAAAAATGACAAAAAAACTAAACAAAAAATAAAAAATTAATCTATTAATATTTGCCACAAAATTGTAAATTTGCTTAATAGTTTGTTTACCCATGCTTATATATATAACGTTGATATAAGACCAAACACAGCAATGAAGGCTTAATTTCCATAGATGTAAACTTATCGTTATACAAAAAGAAAACTAGAAATACCATAGCGATGTTAAACGTTGAGAATTGAGGAGGGCAATTAAAGCAATGACCCTTAAATACTAAATTCAAGGAAGTTTAGCAAATTTCTCTAATGGACTCTGATCCAAAATATTCAAGACCTTATGTTAATTTACACACACTCTTGATCAAGACTTCGGATTCACAACTATTATTTTTATAAACAAACAAAATGGCGACTTACTAAATGTAAGAAAAAGCTTCAAAATTAATGCTAGAAAACTATTATATAGAAAAAAACTGGATTTTCGTCACATGAGAACCATTAGATAGCTTAAAATAGGAGATTTAGACATTCTTTTCTGCAAAAAAAAATAATAAAAGAAAAACCAACTAAAAATAAATATTTGCGAACTGACTGACACTCTTTTTTTTTATTACGATCGGAAAATGGCAAATAAAGGTATTTCTAAGGACTGCCTTACCATGAACATATTAGATCTCAAATCCTTCCCACATCGGTTTTATCTTGTATTAGCAAATATTAACATAATCTATAATTTGCAGTTAGAAATTTAAACTCACAATTCAAAAAAGGGGAGTGGAACAACACTAACTTTAACAGATCACTAAGAGCAAGCTTCTAGGGAAAGATTATCTTTGTGACCAAAGGAATGTATCTACTATGTATAATTTCATAGTCCCATACATGAACAATATTTTCATAATCAATTTGAGAAATTACAATTTCCAACATCATCAGCAAAATCAGAATACATTCTTGAAAGAATGTTTTTAAATTGACCAAATTTGACTTTGAGGACTTGAAGACTGGATTTCATAAAATTTTCAAAATCGCCTGTATGCAAAATTAAAGTATATTTCCAAACACCAAGTAAAAATTTGCCAAAATGGTTTCATTTTTGGCTCAGATTTGACATGGTCTATATCCGACAAAATTTTTAAATCTTACCGAACCCTGGAAGAATTTGAACATTGAATCATTGAAAGTTGCCCAGTCTGGACTACATACAATTTTCAAAACAGCTGACATAATATAATCAATAAACCTCAATATATTTTCAAACATATGAATATAATAAAAGCAACACTTTTAGATAAAATCTAAATTATTAGATATACAGGCACTATCAAGTCTGGAAAATTACAATTAAATTGTTTTTAGACTTTGAGAATCTTCTGGCCTTGTATAGAAAACAAAAATTTTCTTCAAAAATCCTAATGAAAGATTTTTGAGAAAATGCATGACTGATGGACTGACAAATAAGTTGATTATAAGAAGATTTTAAAGAAATTGATTCTATCTATAGCTTGGCAAATCGGATCTTTATGTCTAGATGAATAAACAATGAATCATTAAATTTGATTATTTTTAAGTAAAAGAATAAACGAACCTCCATATATACCTTCTTGCTCAAGTATCATATCACAGACTGTCAGCTAAATTAGAAATTTTTTTATTTTTGGAAAATAGACAAAATAAAAAAGGTCAAAAATTACTTAAGTTAGGAGGTAGCCAATGGTCAAAAGATAGATTAAAGTTCTCAAATTTTCTCCCAGTTTATAAAAAAAACAAACAAGAAAACTGAGATGTGGCCTAATAAATTATAGCAAAAAATATATGGAAAGAATAGTTTTTTTTTTCAAATGAGAGAACAAATATAACAATAAAAATAAATATCATCAAGTGGGTTAGCAGTAATGACAGTAATGACTAGTTGTCTGAAGAGTGTGATAGAAAATGTCATTTTGAATTTTATAAACCTAACAAGTTCTGGAGTCTATTAACTGAGAATAAATAAAGATTGAAATAGAAAAAAAGTTTAAACTATTGTATAATTTATATATTTGTATAGCACATGCGAATCAGTCTTTAAACGAGAGAGTTAAAGAAATAAAATTAAATTTGACTCATTTTAGGCTTGGGCTAATAAACAAAATATTTAGCAATTGATAGTATAATTGGAATTAATGAGTCTACACCTCCATAGAAATTTGAAAAAAAATAATCATTTAGACATTTCTAAAAAATCATTAAGAATTAAGACATTTCTAAAACATCATTAAGACATTTCTAAAAAATCATTAAGCCATTTCTAAAAAATAGGTTTTTGCCTTACGTATAATTTTGATAAAAAATTGAAGATGACACTTTAGGTTGCGAAATTGACAGAATTCTGGTCCAGTACCAAAATATGGGATTTTTAAAGAGGTGATCATAGAGATCATAAGGTATAGAATTCTAACTTTTATGCATAAAAAAATTGCTGACCTGTTCTCCACAAAAATTTTAAAACAGCATTTTCTGAGCAAAAAGTGACCAAATTTGGGCATGCTCATGGGCAAACTAGCCATCAGTAACAGCATTACTGCTTTCCTTTTATGGTATTAAATCATCATACAAAAAACAAGCTGTTCTGGAAATATCAATTTTAGAAAAATCAAAGGTTTTGGTTGGTATTTCGGGCTATAATTTAAGAACATGAAAAATACAAGATTTGATAAAATGTTAGAGAACCTTACCTACTAGCATCATGTAAAATATTAGAAAATCGCTAGAGCTATTTTTTTTCCGATATTTCAAAAAGTCTCGTTTTTGACTATTTTATGACTTTTAGGGCCATTTTGGCCGAATGAGTGTTATTCAAAAAACAAGTTCTCTCAAACCACCTACATATCAATGTGTAACTTTTTCCAAAAAATTAAAATAAATAATGCCAATTTTCTTTTGACAGAAACACATTTTTAGTTGGAGGGCCTTTATAATGATTTCCAGCCTAGTAATTATCATTTTATACAAATTTAAAAGAAACTTTATTAAACACAACTTACTCTTTTCGGAGTTAACACAACATGGTATTTACGATTAATACCTTTTAGCTTGTCTTTCTTTATACCAGCTAAGAATTAACAAATGCTTATTATAAAACGTGGACTTCTTATTTAAAATTATTTAAAAGTTTTTTTCTCGTATGTAGGCATTTCCTGGTTGAATTTCCATCAATTTTGATTCAAGGCAGCTGCATGAGATAGGGCAAAATAACAAAGATAAAAACAAAAACTTCGAAGTGGTTTTTGTACATATTTTTTTCCTCTAAACCTCAAATTGATTACTTGAGGTGAAGCAAATAGAATTGGCTGCTCATATGATATATGATATCTTTATAAAAATATATCTATTCTCCAAATATAAAAGCTTAAAAGGAACTTCTGCATAATTTCAGTAACAAGATTTGATGCATTACTTCTTGGATAGCAATATCTCATTCCCAACAAACACATTTTGTCATTAAACTTTTAATTTCATGATTTATAAAAAACATTTTTTAAATTCCACACAGCATTACTAAAAGCTTTTTTTGCAACATGAAAATTTGTTTCAATAGAAATTATTTCCACATAAACACATCCATTAATGTCTGATACATAACATGTTTTTCTCACAGTAAAATAACCAATAAAAAACCAATAAAAATGCTGAAAAAAGTTAACAATTTCCAAAAAATTTACATTCTCCATCTATTGTTGGTTCAGATCAAAGTTTCTCATAAGTAAAGTGCATAATTGTGTTGGTATTATGTTTCAGCTCAGCAAGTAAATCTATTATACACTTTAAAAGAAGGCTTTTAACTATAAAAAAATACCAATTTTATATATACATGGTAAAAAATGCCACCATTTGGGATCTAGACTATAGGTCCAATTTTTAAATGACAGAAATTTCTCAAGAAAAATCGAAAAATGGCTTTTATTGGAACGAATTTGAAGTCTTAGTTTAGGGGCAGAAGGTACCTTACGAAATTTTAAAATGGTATACAAAAATAATTTTTGGCTAATAAGCCATTTTGGTAAACGGATAACTTCTATGGTCTTCCAAATTCATCTAAAATATAAAAAATAATCAAATATGTCATTTCAATGTGTAAAAAAACGTGTGGATTTTGAAAATTTAATTGAAATAACTTGAGTTTGAAATAATGTCTTCGAGTTGTTTGTTTGCCAGGATCAAGTGTGCAGATGTTATAGGTTATAACAAACAATTTATATGCACTTAGAACCACATAGTTGAAGTATTTGTTTCATAGAGAGCTAGATTATATTTTCAAAATTATTGGACTCCAATTTGGGCTGATTTTTGCATACTTAAACAGAAATTTGCATGACTTGATCTTAGCAAAATGTGGTAAAATAATTTGACTATAAACAATTAAATTTGTGTTTAAAAAAGATTGCAATCTATAGAGGTTTATTATGAGACACTTTTCTACAAAGCAACCACAAAGAGAACAAACATGTCTGTTCAGAATTGGTTTAATTGATTTTAGATTAGTACCAGTAAAGAATAACATATATCATTGGAAAAGAGAGGTATCAAACCTTGTGGTACACCACAGGATACATGGACTTGAGATATAATTTTTTATTAAGTATGTATTTAAAATTTAAAATAGTCAACATAATTTTCCGAAAAACTCATGCATTAAAATGCATTTTACTGAAAAATATTTAGTTTTTCATAGTATCAAGCAGCATTTCCAGGTCTACTAATATAATAAGTTAACATTACTTTGTCAAAACCCATGGCTATTTGATCATTTAAAATTGGGAGACATGTGTCCATAGAACATTTTGACCAAAAATCTGAATAATATTTGTAAGTCATATAGTTATCAAATTGGAAATTTAGACAGTGTTATAAATTATAAGTCTTTAGAAACAAAACATTTATTTTTTATGTTTTTTAGTAAATTCACAATTGCGCTTGTTTGGAGCAATTATTTGGAAACACACATTAGTCATAAATCTAAAAGAGACCCAATTGAACAAAACCTCATAGAACTAATAAATTGTTGCTTTTTTTCCAAAGATTGCTTACTGACAATGATATCCGTGTGTATCTCCAAAACAGATATGCATATAAGCAACATTTTCAATAATATATTTTCTAAAATTCTGAAATTAAATATTGTCAACAGCTTCCATCTCTTAATTATCTTTCCTAATAAGGTTTTTAACTTTATTTTCTAGACTAATCAAATTAAATTTTGTTGTGTATATGGAACTTTTACATTACATATTTTTTTGTGTCCTGAGTAACCATATATTTTGCAATCTCACTAACAAACTATTATTTGTGTTTTTTGATCTTAGATTGCTTAATACAGACAATAGCATTAATTAAATTTTTAAATTTAAGTTCAACGTTTGAAAAAGCTGAATAGATGTATTAAAAATGTTCAAAATCAAAAGAAGTCTTGAGAGCCCGTTCAAAAATTTCAACTGAATAGTTTTTTAATAAAAAGAAAAAAAAAATGTTTATCTTTACAAGTCTAATTTGGATCTAACAACTTCTTAATACAGAAAATCATTTGATCCCATAAACCAGTAGATTATTCCATACTGGGAAATTTTTTCATTAGTATTTATTAGAATGTTGTTTAGTGCCCTCTAAAATATGAACTAGTACACCACAATAAGTATTTTCCACCTTTACACAGTTGTATATTTTATATTTCCAAAAAAATTTATTAATATGTCGATATATTATTCTCTTTGTAGGCTGGCAGCTAATAAGCATGATTTCAAGACTTTGAAAATATATTAATTTGATTAATACAAATACACCCTGGCTTCTTATGTAATATAATGGAACACAATCATTTGTATTGGTATCGCAACATAAATGCCAATTATAAAAATCTTGGAAGTTTTTGTAAAAACAAAAGCAAGTAGATAAATTTTAGGAAGAATACTATATGATTGAAAATTTAAAAAAGAAGACCACATTTCATTATAAGTTTCAGACTTATTTATATATCTAGAGAATAATCAAAGCACTTCAAAAAAGTCACTGTTCTGTTAAAAACTTTAGGCATGATAGTTCAGATTTGCAATATTTTGTTACATTTTTACAGATAATCAGTGATTCTATTGTAAAAAATTCTGAATCACTACAACAGTTTAGGTCATTGCAGATGCTATTACTTCCAAGCATTTATATTTTTCAGTATAAACAATACAGTTATAAAACAAAAACTCAAAACAAAAGACCTTCATAGCATTAAGTCAAAGAATTAATAAGACAGTAGCTAAATATGGGTGAAAACCCTTATGACAGTTATTATTAATATTCCCTGAAGATGACTTTTACCATAACTTTAAACAAATAGTCCGACACTATTTAATTAAAATTGTTAGAACTAGTAAAATATAAGTCATAGCTGTAAAAAATTTACATGAATGCGATCATAATTGTTAGAATTTTGAAAAATTGAATAATTTACAAAAGCATAAAAAAATCAAAAAAATATGTATATGCAGATGGAGAAATTTTTGATTCCCAAACAAGACTAGAAAGAGAAAAATAATTTTCACAACAAAATAAATAGTAATTTTTCATAACTAAATAATAAGAAAACATCAATAATGAGTGGTGATGACATTATTTGTCATTTACCTGCAATCATTTGCATGCGATCAGGATATGGTCTTACAATGAATACTCTCCTAAAAAAAGTTATAAAATATTACAGATTACAGATTGGGCAAAGATAAATACATTTTCGTAATAAGCATGTCTATGCATTCAGAATTTTCAACTCAATTTGCAAGTTTTTCCAAATAAATTGACCTCTTAATTTTATTTTATTTAAGATATGAATGTTGACAACATCAGAATTTTATTTTAATTTAAATAGAAGGCATCTAAATTTCTAAATGCTGTAATAGATAAAAACTTAAAAATATCGATCAAAAAGTTAAATTGGAATAAGAAATTAATACCAGTTGCTTTTGCAGCAATGAATTCCCCAAATAAATCTGTAATTTTTTTTTATAATAAACTGCCTTTTACTATAAAAAAATCCCGACGAATTGATATTTAATCTTCAAATATACGGGAAACCCAGAATCTCAATACCTTAAAATATTATTTTCTTTGTCTAAAATTTTACAAGTACTTTTAATTTTAAGAAAATAAGAGCATCTCCAGAGGAAACATGAGAAAAACGGAAAAATGAGCAAGATAATCAAATAAGTCAGAAAAATTAATGATGAAAGATTTATGGAAATTTAAATTTTATCTAAAAAGATTATTAACTGAAAACATGACAAAACTGAAGTTTTTCATTTATAGAAATTCCAAAAATTTTCAAATCTATGGTCCGAAACATTTAATGAAAATTTTGAAATTTTAAGATCAAAATATTGCTCTAACATTACAAGTCCCAAATTGTATACTTTTTTAATTGACAGGGCCAAATTAGCAAAAATAATATTTTCAAAGTAAAAAGAAATTTTGGATTGAGATAAAACTTTAATTTTGTAGAAATATCTAGAAATAATCATCTGCACTGAATTTTTAAATGGTCAGAAACAATACTTTTTAACATTTTAATGTGAATGTAAAAAGGGGGAGTGTCTCTGGCCCTAACATTGAGTAATAAATGCATACAAATTCACAATTGAAAGTCTCAAAACAGACTATAGCCCATAAAATAACACTTTTACGACCCTACCTACTTAAAATTAATATAAAAATACAAAAATTAAAATTAGAGATAATATTTCTATGTAATGGCAATGCATGTTACAACTTTATTGACAGAAGGAGCTTACCAATGTAAGATTATGTTATGAAATGTATGAAGTCTCCCTAATGAAAAATATATCATTGGGTATATTCTCACTTTCGCAACACACGCATACACTGAATGTCAGCCATTAGCCTTCTAAGAAAACAACTGCATTTCCTATGTACCCAGTACTTACAAGGCTGGCAAAAAATTGAGCTACTAGCAACTCATTTCACACACTCCACAAGGCTATACTTTTCAACTTCAATACCACTCTTGGCTTCACAGCTTCTAATTATGAATTTGGATTTTGCTCCATTCTAAACTCAACCTTTTCTCTTCCTTTCTTCTATTTATCAAACTTTTCAACAAATAATCTACATATGAAAAGTTACACATACATATTGTTTTGAACTACATTGACAAAGGAACAAAACAAAATTGAATCTTATCTTATAACATTATTATCAATTCTTTCTTCAAGTAATTTATTTATCACTCTCACAATAACTTCCATCACTTTATCAATCAACTTAAATGCTATATATTTAATTCATTTTAGGGCATGACTATTGCCCTTAAAATAAATTAACTATAACATTTAACTGTCAGTCTTTCAGAATAACATTATGCATAATCTGTTTAGCTAGATTTTTAATAAACTTAATTCCAGGTTCTTCAGACGTTACCATTCTTGCAAAAACACCAAACTTTTTCTCCCAAATAGCCTCCTCTATAATTCCATTTTAAGCAGCAAATCCGTCCCCTTGATTTTCTTAACCACTGATAGCCCTCAGAAAATTCAAACTTACTGCAAAGAAACTTCTCATAATAACACATCTAAGCTAACTTTTCCTCCCCTGTGCTAGCCAAGGCACTATTATCATTACGTATACACTTCTTACTTAAACACTTAAACACATCATTGTGCTGGTCTTCCTTTCTCAACACACCTAAAAATCTGCTTCTTTATACTTCTGATTTTGCTACATACACTGCTATGTATGCAAAGTGCTTAGATTCTAAATAAATTTTCTTATCACCATCTCATTTACATTCTTTCTTAAGTCTCTTTTTTTTACTTTATACAATATTTATAATGAAGAAAAAAAATATTTTATGTAAACGGACATGTTAAAAATACACAAATAAATAATAATTTTGACTCAATGAAAAAATTTATAGCACTTTAATATTGCTGAGGTAGCAGTCCACTCTTTCAGTGTAACAACATTTGAAGTATTATTTTTGTTTCAAATTTAAAATATCATCTTTTCCTTCACAAAATTATTCTTCAATTTATTTTAATTTCAATTTATTTTTTAATAATTTGAACAATTCAAATTGATTTTAGTTTTAAGTTTTATTTATAGCTCATTGGTTGCAAAGGGATTTAAGATTTTCCAGCTGAAAAAAAAAATCATTCTAAACAAATGTCATTTTCTAAAAACCCCATCATATAAGATATATATGTGGATCTGAACTCTTCCTCTTTTGCTAAAATAATTACATTCTTAACTAAAATCGCATCCATTAAAGACAATAGTTTAAATAACAGAAAGCTATGGTAAATAAAACCTTGCATTTTTGACAATTTTTATGTAAAACTACACATTAAAAAGCAAGTTTTTCGCTTATAAAATATAGCCATCAAACTTTTAAATTATGTGCGAATTAAGTTAACACTTTAACAAGAGCAACTTTGTTTTAAATGAACAATTATTTAATAGGTAGAAAATATCAAATAAGCTTGTGCAGTATAAACCCTATAGCAAAACAGGATTTTTTTGGTTTCCACCACGGTATATTACCCTGGGGTGTCATTCTTGGCTAAAATCTGACTCGTTTAGGGGATTGGCCGATAACAGAATAAAATTTTGAAAATGACTGAGATTCTAAAATTAGCAGGAAAAATATCTAACTTTTCTTGGAATTTTGCCAGCATTGGAAAATATTTTCTTAAAAAAAATATATATATTTAAAAAGTTGATTTTCGGAACAATCTTGACTCACTTTACCTGGGAATTGGGCCTGATAAGATTTAAAAATTTTTTAATAGAAATAATAAACTTAATGGAAAATTTCAGTAGTTCTAAAGCACAACATTAACCAAAACTTTTTAGACTAAATTTTACCAATTTAGTAGCCTTGGTATCAGGATGACAAATTTTGACCTTTTGAAGAAATACACGACATAAATCACATAAAAAGCAGACTAAAATTGAGAAAAAAAATTGAAAAAGAGGATTAATGAGAACCTTGAATATCACAATATCAAAAAATAACCTCATGCCAATGAATGGCATGCCAATGATTGCATACCAATGGAATTTTGTTTAAAATTTTGAAAAATGTACGAAACATTCTTACTGGTTTGCACCCACTTCACTGCTAACATCTTGTAGTTTGTAAACTTTATCAACACCTTGTTGCTAGAAAAAAGTAAAATTACGAGAATTAAAAAAAAAAAAATTGTAATTTTTTTCGTAACAAAAATGCAATAATTATTATTTTCATTATTACTGCTTACTAAGCCTGAAAAAAAAAAAATCAGTCCAAAAGTGGGGAATATTTAGGATATGTTTATAACACTTATTTAACAAATTCATAAACAAAAAATTTTGAGCATTTTCGAGATAAAAAAATCATTGCCTCTTGACAGATTATTAAATGATCACAACTTAATATATCTTCTTAAAGAAAAAATATATATATTGCATTCTATTTCTATCATTCCTTTTTTTAAAGTGCATGGAGTTAATATACCAACAAGGTTAATATTGGAACACGGTTCCAACCATACTAAATATGCTTAAGATAAGAAAAAAACGTTTATTTCTTATCCATTATTTTATGATAGTGATAGTTGTTATATTTAACGTGGGGAACTAACAAAATGCTGAGACAATATTTCCAGATGGGCCAATGTGGCGGGTCTTGGAGTACTTAGAATACCCATTTGCGCCTGCGAAATTCCCTCAACCAAACAACCCAAACAATTTGAGCTAGCTT
Source organism: Euphysa ruthae (assembly GCA_035046665.1). NCBI lineage: Eukaryota > Metazoa > Cnidaria > Hydrozoa > Anthoathecata > Corymorphidae > Euphysa > Euphysa ruthae. The sequence continues at coordinate 21,318 of JAUZNK010063599.1, forward strand.
TGCATTACGCAATGAGTTTTGCTAAGAAACTCAGAGATAACATGGAAATAAATTTCCGTCAGAGGTGGTATTTGAACTCGCAACCTTTAGCTCCGTAGTCAAATGTCCTACCACTGTGTCAACTCCACTTATATGACTTCTATGACCCGAAAAAACTGTGAAGTGATTTTTTGATAGATAAATATAGTTTTAATATAATTAGTTACCGTTTTGTAACATAATATAACAAATCATTTAAAAATATTTTGAAAAAGCAATAATTCGTTTGCACAATAATTTCACAGTGCATGTCTTACTACCAATAATTGATCGTTTGTGGTTGTATTTTTATGAATTTTAGGTGTCCAGTTAGACAGCTTAGGCAAATATCTACACCTTTAACCTTTATTTTAAAATTTCCACTTAGCATAGCATTTTGTTGAATAATAATTTCAACTAGATTGGATACATGTTTTTTTATATTTATATTGACATATTTCGAAACCTATTAATATTTATACCTGCAAAACAAATATTTCTCCAACATCTAGTTTGTTCTCTGCATTATACTGCTAGACTCCACTTCAACTGCTCATGTCTCATTTTCTAAGCAAATTCTACATTTAAACTCTTGACTTGATTTTAATCGTCTTTTAAGGTTACTTCATGGCTCATGCACACAAAATTGTAAATACATAAAACTACTACCTACACCTTTACTACAGAAGCTACAAGGGAAATTATTTTCTTTTCTAGATTTCTGCAAATTTCTACCACTAACCAGCATTTCTGTTTTTTGAAGTTAACTGGTAAACCAGATCAAACTTCCACGCATCTAGCTAGGCTGTTAATCCTGTCAGTTTCTTATTAACTAATGCTAAATCATTCGCATAATAATGCTTCTGTGCATCCTGATTTAATCTCAATTGAAAAAGTTTCTTAAATGGTAGGGAAGTTAACAATAAGCCCTGGAAATTTTCACTAAAGACTTCACTAATCCTAACAGGGCTTCAAAAATATATATTGTCTTAATTACAAAAACATAAAATAACATACCTTAAAATATGAAATTCCACCACTTATCTGGTCCAAAGGTTTCATTAGCTCATCATCCAAAAATAAATCTTTTGTACCTTCACACTATAAAAATAAAAATAGGTATATCTCAAATAATTTTTTCCTTGCCCAAACTGTTATTTTTGTTTGTGTGACTATTAGCATGCAGAGAAAAAGTCATTTCAAAGAGAAATTGAATTAAATTTATTTAAATGAGATTTAATAAGATAGAAAGCACATATTCAGTATCCTCTAACCAGATTCACTAAATGAAGAGGTTTTTTCATTTCCAAATACAACTTGATTCCTTCTTGGAACAATGCTATCTATAATTACGAGGGTCATAAGAAAACATAAAATTATTTATAGAACCAAATAAAATAGTAAATATAATAGCTAAATCATCATTTGACATCATGTGATGCCATAAAGTCAGATTTCCCTAAAATTTTTAGACAAAATTCTCTTCATGTATATTTTATGTGTTTATAAGTTTGAATCTATTTGCATATCTGAAAAAAAAGTTCTGAGAAAGAACTTGCTAACAAATTTAACCTCAAAAAAACCTGATAACTCTTTCTATAGGTGGATTAAAAAAAATTCCTTAAAATTTAGTCTGTAAAAGAAGGCAAAGAATATCATAGCAGTAATAAAATCATCTATTGTTTAAAGAACTTTTAGTTAATTTTTACAAATAAAATGGTTCACATATAAACAATCAATGTGTATTTTTTTATAATTGAAATTCTAATGATCTATTAGAACTGTATAAGATTTATAAAAAGGAAGGATTAAAAGACAACTGAATAGTATAAATAAATGTTGGAATAAATTAAGTAGAAAAACAAGCAAAGATTTACTGGACACCCGAAACTTAAGCAAAATATAACACTCATCATTATAATTATTGCAAAAAGAAATTGGTAAAATAGCAAGGCTGTAAAAATAAAATTTAGTACAAACAAACACAAGGACCGGGCGTCAATACAATGTTTGACTCTCCTGATCTTAACTTTTTATCTGTCATGGCCGAATCAATACGATTTTCTTTGGAATTCTGGAATTTGCAATATCTATGCTGCTTGAAACTTTGACGATTTAGTTTAGGTTTAGTTCTTTTTATTCATACATGCTAAATTTCTTGTTATGGCTATTTCCAGTGCTCTTTGGGCGACCCATAACTTAAAATAATTAAATTATGAGAAATAAGATATCAATGAAAACATGTTAAAAACAAAAATAGCACCTAACAAGTCTTTATCGAATTTACTGAATCAAACAAAATTGCACTTCCTGATGTATAAAAGTTTATAGAAAACAATGTTGTGCATTTCCAAACCAAAATTATAAAAAATATACACGAAAACTCTTGGCATGTTGTTAGTATGGTTGATATACATTGAAGTCCTTTTAAAAAGGAAAGTTAGGAGAATCTATTTTTTAATCAATGGCTAGAACTACTTATGCACAAAAACTTATTACTATATAATTATCAGCGCTTAATATAAGCTATAAATAATAACTAGGGCATAACTATTATTCAACAAAGTGAAATAAAAATATTTAAATGCTGCTTACTTATTTATTTAAAGAAATATGTGAAACAATTTCATATTAATACATCTTAGTTTAATTTTATTAATAAACGTTTTTTAAAGCACAGCACGTGCTAGAAAAAGAATACTCAATCTTCCATTGACGACGTCCGCCAGTGTACAGAAAGAATGTTATTGTTTTATCGCATATTTTCTTCCACTTAATTAAAAAAAAATCAGCGTTTTTCCAACTCAATTATCGTTAGCAACAAACCTGTTCTGGCAAAGTTTAAAAGAATTTGAAAGATCTGGGGAATATATAACCTGTTAGGCTATGTGGTAGTTTTGCATTATTGAAAAAGAAAAAGATCAATACAGTAATATTCTGTGATGACGAATAAACATTTTTATATTTTTAATTGTCTATTTTGTTCTGTTACTAAGAAAGTAATACTTTCTTAAAAGGAGTTCAATATAATTTAAATGTAGTATTAACATTCTTTAATTACAATTTGATTATATTATACACTTTGCGGACAGATAATATTTTTTAAACAAGGTGTTTACCACTTGTACAACCTGGACATACTGGTCATACAGCCAAAAAGTAAGTTTATACCACTGACCAATTCACAAAAAGTAAACATTACAAATGAGAAAGAGCTATTTTAAATTACAGTGAAATAATTAATGTAAAAAAACCTAACTTTCGATCTTTTGAATCTCGTAGTGAACAAAAACGTGTGCACGAAAGATGAGTGGCGCGTACAAAAACATTAATTTGAAAAAGATGCGTAAACAAAAAAAATAAAATTTTCTTTCTTTCAATATACCACCTTGAAATTAAAATAAATCTGCAGACGAGAACAAATGTATTTATATACTTACAGTTCAGGTGTTTAAAACCTACTTAAAAGATCAACCGAAATATAAAATTTTAAAAATACATAAAAGCCTTATAAATAAAACAAAAAAAAAACAGGGTTTGGAAGTTTATGTTGGTCTCAAACATATCTTTCTAAATAAGGGCCCCCTCAGCAAAACATAGGGCTGAAAATTGGGTGTAACAAAATTTTTTGCAAAGCCTCCCCTCCCCTCCCAATTCTTTCAATTTGAAGATGCTCAAATAGCAGGAGAATGGACTTCCCAAAAATATTTGGAAGCGGATGTGCTATCTTTTATCAATAATTATGTCATCTCAGAAACCTTGGTTTTGATTTGTTCAACAATTCTCGCTCTTTCTATACTTTTTCATGATTTTGTTATTAGTGTCAATGCAGATATTCTAATACAAACATGTGTTCTTTTATTAAGTTTTAAAGAGTTAATAGATTACAAAGACTGTTCGCCTCCAAGACACAAAAAAAATCGTTTTTGTCGAAAAAAGTTTTTTTGAAAAAAGTAACCTACATGTGAAAAAAAATAAAAGCCAAAACATTTTGTTCACAAAGCAACAACGTTAAAGTTTATTCAAGACGTTTGCATCTTTGAAAGACAAATGTGTTGTTTAGCTTATTGCTGTTGAATTTATTTAAAAATAAAAAGATTAGCACTTTACAAAAAAAACATCGTTAATGCTGAGAAAAAATTTTTTTAAATATCAAAGAATAAATTCTATTAGGGTTTTTTTTAGTCAATTTTAACTAATCATCAAAAAATTAGGAAAATAACTAAAATAAAAAATTAATAGAAATTTGTCAAAAATTATATAAATAAAATTTTAAATTTTGCCTCTGTGAAAGTTTTATATTCCAAGTTTGATCGAATAAAGTAATGAATTTCTAGTGATTATTTATTATTTGATTATTCAAATCAAAATTTTTTTTTTCGACACTGAAAAGTAGGATCTATTCGAACTGTTTTTAAAGTCGCGCGCAATGAAAAATATCGGCTAGAAAAAAGTAAACAAGTCATATTAAGCAATCAATTTTAAGGCGTTTTTTGGAAGGTTGTTATTATTTTTTTTTTTTTGAAACGGACAAACCACTAATCATATAGGAATTGACTGATGCTTATTTGCAGCCCTGTTAATGCTAGAATAATGTTGGAAGACAACCTGCTCCTGTCTTCAGGCAAATTTCAAATAAAATCTTAGAAATTATATAAGTTATATAATTGGTTTGAAATTTTGAAAGTAAGGATTAGTTAAAAGTTATTTTTCAAATTTATAAATTGATTATAACGTGGACTGTAGAGGACGATTAAGAAATAGAAAATAAATAACTGGGTTGTTTGCGTTGTGGACTAGAGAGGAAGATGTGTTTTTTCGTATGGCAAGAAACCCGATTTCGGGAAGATTATATGAGATACCGCTGATAAGATTAGGTTCATTTATAGATTGAATAGATTCTTAGAATATTACGTAAGATTATATATTTTCCCAGCCAAAAGCACAATCTTTTCTCCAGCAACGTTGCGATATTTCATTATTAGTGTTGGCTTTATTAACTACGTGCTGATGTTAAAAACATGAATTACTAAAAATCTGAATAAAAGGGTAACAAAAAAATAAATAATATATATGCATATATATGTGTGTGTGTATATGCAATCACGAACTCCAAATATTTATGTATTAATACTCAAAAGTAAATAATCACGCCAAAAAATAGTAATATTAATGAAAAGATTAAGTAAAAAATTGCTGCATGTTTCATGTACATTTAACACATATGTGAAAGACATATAGCCAATGTCATCTATTATTCAACTTGAAATTGTTAAATTTCTTCTTACAAAAACCTGGTTCAAACTAAAAATATTAATACGTTTTCCTTTTCATGAGTGGGCCCACATCTTTCTTTGTAGCAAATATAATATATCTATAAAGTTACACATTTTCCTAACTAGATAGATTATCCTACAATATCAATAGACAATAAACTTCAAAACGTCTTGCATCACCAAATAATTGAAGAATTACGTTTGCATGAAACGTGTTGTAATTTTTTACTTAGTGGATATTTCTTTTCATTAATATTACTATTGTTTGGCGTGATTATTTACTTTTGAGTAGTAATACTAATACATAAATATATTGATACTTTGGAATTCGTGATTGCATATACACACACATATATATATATATATGCATATATATTTAAAAATTTAGTGCTCTATTCGAGCCCTTCGCCAATTCACAAAGTTCTTTTTATAAAGCGCTTTTCTTTTTTTCCCAGAGAGGCCTTAATAAACAAACAATTAAAGCTTCTGATTTATTGGTGGTTAAGAACAATCACAACTCACTCTGATTTGCAATCAAGTTAGGGTTTACACACTCTCTTCCAGCCTTTTCAAAAAGAGTATTGCAGGTTTTCGTGAAACAAAAACAAACGAATGAAAGCGTGTTTTTATAAAGTAAGGCGATGCAAATTTAAAATACAACAATGTTTTTAACAAAGTCTTTACTTTGACACGACAAAAACTATATAATTAACCTGTTTATTATGTTATTTTTAAAAGATAGGTAAAAAAAATAAATAAAATAAATGTGAAATATAATAAGGTGAGCATACAGTATCCACATAATCCAAACAAATTATTATTTTTGGGCACCCAAAAGCGATCATCGCTGTCAAAATGGACCTAGACTAGCCTCTGTCATCTAACTATCAATCGAAAACCTCGAAAGGACTTCCAAACTTTTTCCACAATATCAAAATCAAAAAAATATATGGTTTCGTTTGACGTAACATTTCTATCATTAAAAAGAATTGACCAAAATTTTTTTTTTTGGTTTTATTTTTATAACGATATTTAACACAGCATCGTGTGCGTTTGAATGATTCAGGGGGTGAATTAAGGAATCGCTAATCACAAAACTTTTTTTATTTTTATTACGATCTCAAAAGATTAGATTGAAGAAAAATTGCTATGTCAACACGTATCACATGAGTGATATTGTATAATATTTAATCAATTTAATATTGTGCAGATAAAAATACGTGCACTAATGGCCATATTTAAAAACCAAAACAAACAAAATAATTGACTTATTTCTAAACAGTAAAAATAACTCTTTACTATAAACAGGTCATAGAAAATTTCTGATACAATCAGAAAAATTTATTTGTTTCATAAAAAATAAAAAAGTACTTTTTAATTTGATTTTTTGTCTAAATTCGATTTTATACATCTCAGCCCTGGAAACATCAATGATTAGTTTTTTAATAACCACAAATAATGGCTAAAGGAGTATCTGGGAGCAACAAATATATATTTTAACATCTTCAGAACTGATATCTATAATAAATGTGTTATTTCTATGACAATAAGCAGTTTTTACCAATAATTAGATATAATTTTATTTATATATTAAATTTACCTTAAAAAAAAAATTAAATTTTTTATCCCTAGTCTCATTTGACTTTACGAAGATACGGATTAAGAACACTGATCTGTATCCAAATACAATAATAAGTTAATCTATAGATCAGTGATTAAGACAAATCACAAATATATTGATTGTATTATAGCATTTTATAAAAACATCTGCCTCATAACAGAGAATGATTATTTATAGCATATTTATTATTAAAACATTAATTGTTATCATCAAGTTTTGTTATAGAAATATCTTTTCTTGTGTTTGAATTAATTTCTTTTTGAACAAATAAATTTTAGAAAAGAAAAATAAAAAAAAAAAACATGTCTTCAAAAAAAAAGAAGAATGCTCAACTATCTGAATATTTGAAAATATTTGAAACTATAAGTATTCGAATAATGCTCAAGTTTACAAATAGAACACTCTCATCGAAGAATAAAAGTGGCACCATATGCGCTTGTTTTGTTGGCGGTGGTTGACTTACATCAATATTGTCATCAAATTGTTCGAAAACCCTTGAGTTTCCGTAAGTTGTTTGAGATTTTTACTATTACAGTAAGCACTGACAGCCTAAACTAGATGATATATTATTTGCACACACACCGAAGACAAACCAGTTGACTTTTATGCAACTTTTTATGAAAAACACGTGTGCAATGGTTAGGCATTAATCAATAGAAATCTCAAGACCAACAAAGTACTTACTTACTCGATAGATGAGGAATATTATTTGTAAAATTGACGACGACAAATTACTGTGCTTCATCGCTCAACCTTGCCACATTGAACTATTTATGCAATAAAACCTTTTTTGACATTTTATGGAAGTTATTTCTGCAAATAAGGGCCATAATCTTAAATTTTAATTCTAACTAGAAAAGATTTTAAATGATTAATTAAAATTTTTTATTGAAAAAAATTCTCTGAGAAATTATTTGTTTTACCTTCACATATAATAAGCGTTTAAGTTGTTTAAATAAACTTAATCAAAATCAACAACAGCATGGCGAATCGCTCTCTAGTATTCGTTGAAGACACGCTGGCAAACCTGATACTCTTCTTTTACTCAATTGATCTTTTCCTCTAGCTGTCGCAATTTCAACCTTCTTGAGAGAGGCACGCCGTTTCTCATGTTGCAAATGCGAGTCTCATGGACACTTTGTTCGTCCTTTAAAATTTGTATAAAGCACCACAATGAAGGTTTCTTACTCCTACAACTTTGTTCCAGCTCTGATGGCAGTTTTCAACACGGTTTTTTGTGCGAAACTCCATGACACAGTAAAAAACATTTCAGTAGTGAAAATTTGCTCCAGTGTGTAACCATGTTTGTTCAAAATAGTTTAAAAAATACCAAGTGCATGATATTCCTCAATTGCTTGAACTGTTATTTGGCTATCTCAAGTTGTTGTAGCAAATTCTTACAAATTATTTTCTTGATATCAAATTTGTATATGCATTGGCCAGCCAACCCTAGATGTAGAACATGAAACAAAAGTGCTTGATTAAAACGGAAATAACATCCATATATGTCGATACCTGATAATTCCAGACGTGCGTCAATAATTAGAACAGCTTCAAAATCCAAAACAATACTTTGAGGTTTCAAATCAACACTAGATAAATACCCAACACGGTATAAAACAATAAGTCTGGATATTTTTATTTTGTAATAAAGCAGGACAAAACTTGAAAACATACCCTTTCAAGTACCTGTGTACCGTAAGAAATTGGCTGTATGGACCAAATGCTATGTGAAAAGTTCCATCTACATACAATACATGGGAGCGAGACAAGTATCTGCAATCTTCATCATAATAATAATATTCAAAGTGCCGAGAAATTTCATGACAGAATTGTTATATAAAAGTAAAAAATTATTATCAAAAGTTTTTTCTAGAAAATAAAAAAAAAAAAAAAATTGAAGGGAATTAACAATTTATGTATTCTAGATGTTCTAAAAATAAGTCATAACCCTCAAGTGTCAATGAGTCAAGAAGTCAACGGGAATATTATTTAGACAAAAAGAAAATAGCTGAAACTTTTAACGATCTCTTTACTAATGTTGGGATCCACTGGTAAAGATCCTTCAGAATTTTTTAAAAAATCATCCCAAAAGTCTTTTTTTAGTAACACCTGTCATCCTAGTAGAAGTGGAAGTTATGATATCAAATATAGATACATCTAAAAGTCCTGGGCCGAACAGCATACATAGTTGCATCCTAAAACTCATAAAAAAATATTTCGCTCCACCTCTCCAATCTTATAAATATCTCTTTCCAAACTGGAAATTCCCACATTCTCTTAAAATTTCAAAAATAATACTAGTTCACAAGTCAGGATCAAAAATAGACTGTAACAATTACCGCCTTATACCACTACTCTTTAAGTAAAATTTTAGAAAAATTAATGCAACGAAAACTCTACCCTTACATTGAATCCAATAAGTTTCTATCAAAACCAATTTGATACAGTTGACCAGTAAATTCTTCTCCAAAAATTAAAACAGTAAGGAATTTGTGGCATTCGATATAAATAATTCCAATCTTATTTAAAAAATAGACAGCAATTTATTTTTATAGATGCTGTCAACTCTGAACTTAAACCAATAACATGTGGTGTACCAAAGTTCTATTTCAGGTCTCCATTTTGCAGATGAGAAAAACCTGGCACTTTCAAATTCAAACTTTAAAGAACTTGTTGTGAAGCTTAACAGAGATTTGAAATTTCTAACAGAATGGCTTAAAGCAAATAAATTGGTGGTCATCTCTTAATAAGTTTGACTTTTGATGATCTCTAGCCATTATGGTAAATAAAAAAAATAAATAAATAAACTATGCTTAAATGTGCTGAGATCCGAACTTTTGATTTTTTGATTTGTTGATCCCTCAGGTAAATATTAATCCTATAAAAAACTTAAATTTTTAATTGTAACTAGCCTGATGATAGGAGCAGCATGACTCCTGAAACGTAGCTCAATAAAATTTTATAAC
>JAUZNK010063600.1:0-14671 GCA_035046665.1 Euphysa ruthae
TATATTCAAAGTAAATCACTTTTTCTGTATTTGCTGTGAATTTAAAATAAATTATTTTTTCTATATTTGTTGTGCTTCCAATGTAAGCGTGACAAAAAACAATGAAATACTTTAGCTGCTTTGACCAAATAATGATTAGTATGGATTTTTTCGATGCCACCCAAAAATGTTATTTTTATTGTTATTAAATTGATTCTAATGGAAATTGAAGTTGATCTGGAGTTTAAAATACTGCGAACCTGAGTAGTTAGGGAGGTAGTTAAGGTTATTCACTTTATCAAAGTGGGTGAGGTAATTTTTAATAAGAATTTTTAATGAGCTTCTCAATTTGAAATACAGGTAGTTGTTATATAAAATAACTATTTTTTTTTTTTTATTTCTTAATATTTTTCGTTATTAGCAATGCTGGAAGATCAACAAGGTTTTGTTATTCGGTTAAAAAGTGTTTTGAACACAAGTTCCACTGATGTATACAGAGTAAGTAACATTGCACTTTCATAAATGATTGATTTTAATCTTACCTAGCTCACGTTATATACCATTGCATATTGTATGAGCCTTTTTGGGGATTTTTGTTAAATATTTTAGAGTTGTCCATAACAAAACAAATAATTTTCTCTTGAAAATTTTTATAAAAATTTCAACCTGTATTAAAAATTAATTAATTATTCCACACCATTATACCTCGTATTTGAGTTCTTTTACTTAAATTTGATCTCATTGACTTAAAAAAAGCCTTGGCACAACAGACTGTTGACTCATTGCCAAACTGTCTTGATATTAGAACTGTATTGGTATTAGAGAACTGTATTGGTATTATAACTGTATTGGTATTAGAGAACTGTATTGGTATTAGAACTATATTGGTATTAGAACTGTATTGGTATTATAAATTGAAATGTTTTTTTTTTTTTTAACATCAAATACAGCCTTATGGTAGCTAAATTATATTTTGTGATATTTTGTTTGCCTATTGCAACAGTCGTTTTCAAACTAATACAAAATTCTTTAAAAAAGATACCATTGTATGAGTGTAGGGTAAAACTGACTTCATTTATTCATTCTTTTGTAGCAACTTTGCGTAAAGAGATCTCCAGCTATTTTGTGCAGTATTTCCACCCAGATCTCGGTTTACTATTGGGGATTCTTTGTTGATTTGGTATCTAGTGTGTGCAAAATTAATTTCTATCGATTCACAAATTTTTCATTCATGGTAGTTGGTTTTAACAGCTAGCATTTTTGGTTTGAGACAGTGGAAGCTTCCGTGATATATATCAATGAATTTTCAGTTGCTCCTGATGCATTCTATTTACCTTTCGTGGTGTTTTGTTGGTTTTCGATACTATGGTTTATTATTTTCTTTTTTGTTTCACCAGTATATATTTTATTGCAGGAGCATGATAGTTGGTAAGCACCGGGGTTGCTATGAGGGACAACTTTTGATTTATTGTTGCATAATATACATTCTAAATTTGGTGGACAGATGAATACTGCTTTGATGTTGAACTTTTTTAGTCGTTGTCTAATTTTAGGGATTATTTTAGGAACCCAGGAGAGCTTAGCAATGATATAGTTTTCTTGGGTGTCAGTGATGTTAATGGAATTTGGGTTGTTATTGGTTATTTTTTCTATGTACGAATCTGCAAGTGCAACAAGATGGTTTTAGTTGTGTCCATTTTCCTTGAACATATCAATTAAAAATGTCACTTTGTCTTTTAGGTGAGCTGGAGTACAAATTATTAAAGTTCTGAATAAAAACTTTTAAAGACACTAATTATGATTGTTGGTTGACATAGGAGTTTAGATTTATCTGAGCATTGGTGATAGCTTCTTTTCCAAATACATTAAACTCATAATAGCCGTTATGTGTTTTCATAATTTTGACATCTAAGAAATCTAATTTTTCAGTGTTCTTCTCCTCTTTTTCTACTGTGTATTTTATTGCTGGGTTTTGAGTGTTAAGAATATTTAAGAAATTTTCCTGTTGATCTTTTAGGAGCAATTGATGAATTTATTTCAATATAGCTTTCTGTTCTAAAAATGATTCTGCTATAACAACCATTAGAGGTAATCCAATTGGTCGTGAGTTTTTAAGAAATATGATTTTATTTTCATATAAAAATTAAGATACATTTAAGCGTAGTTCGATAAATTTATGAGTGTCTGTTAGAGTAAGTTTTGTTCTCTTCTTAAGATCTTCAATATCATTATTTAAAATATCTATAATTACAGGAATTGCTTCGTTTAATGGAAAAGAAGGATAGAGTGAAACAACGTCATATGCTTTTGTTTTATTTTTGTTAAGGGTAGGTTGGATTATTTCAACTAAATATTTTGAAGTGCATATTGTGGAGTGGCTATCGTTGTCACTACGGGATGTGTAGGGTGGTTTTTTTGCTGGTTTGAGAGATTTTAGGACACCATACAATCTTAAACGAATACAATCTGATGGCTGTATTTTAAAATAGGTAACTGTATTGGTACTCTATGATAATAGAAACTGTATTGGTATGAAAAACTGTATTGTTATTATAACTGTATTGGTATTAGAAACTGCATTGGTATTAGAAGTATTGGTATGAAAAACTATATTGGTATGAGATACTGTATTGCTATTAGAGAATTGTATTGGTATTAGAAACTGTATTGGTATCAGAGAACTGTATTGGTATTAGGACTGTATTAGAAAGAATTTAGCTCGACAATAAAAGATTTACATTGAGCTCATTTATTTTTCCATCAAATTCAATGATCAGCATTTTTTTTTCTGGTAAAAGTAGATATTTTATTCCCAACGACTTTTTCTCTTTTTTTTCACAAAAAAGTTAAATCTCTATAACATATTTTTTCAAAAAGCACATGTTTTTTTGTTATCTTATTGTCTGAGTATACACCTTAATTCCGACACGGTTTTGTGGTTTTTGTTTTTCTGAAGAATTGGTTAAATATCTGACTTTGTAATATATTTGCTTTTTTGAAAATTTTTTTTTCCCGATCAAAACATTAGTTAACGGTTTTTATTACAAAATCAATTGTTTTTGTATGTATGTCAATGCAATGTGAATACAGTTTCTTGTTTTCTTATTTTTTTAATACACATTTACTTTTAGCTAAAAACCTATCAAAGAGTTTAGCTATAAAGTTTTTTTTATTTGTGAAATTATTTTAGTTTTAAAAATTTCTTAACGAGTTTTTTATCTCAAATATTTTTATTTTCATTGTTGTAAAAAGAAAATGTTTTACACAGCTAGAAAAATATCACAGTTTATTATTTTTCAAGATTTATATCTAGTCCATTGAAAAAAGTCGCTTATTTGAAGGTTGCTATTATCAACCTACTTTACAAAGTTTTTTAAATTTGGCAGGTCTAGATAAAGTCTTGGATATAGCAAAAAAAATATATGATGCACTCCCATTCTGAAATAAACTCTCAGTTTTTGCAGAATATCTAATTTGTGCAGCGATAAGAGATACAATTCAGGAGGCTTGAAAATAACAGGCAAAAAAAATGTTATGTTTATGTATATTTAAAGCCAAAATTTTCAAAGATTCAGTATAGCAAATAATTATTTTGCTGTCAGCGTTTTTTATCATCTTATGCAATGAATTAATAATCAGTCTCATTTTTTATGGATAATTTAAATATCTGGTTAAAATAATTTAAACATGCAAAGTTTAACAATTTTAACATGCAAAGTGGGAGTTTCCTGAAGTTGATACTACTGTGATAAATGAGAGGCAAAAAAAAAAACAAAATGCTGCAAAGTTTGCATGAATGAATGAGATTATTTGCTGTGAGACAGCAGTCGATATGACAAGTAGCTAAGGACTATTCAAAGTTTGGGCAACCTTTAATCAACCTCCTGTTGCACACCAAATGATGCATACAACACACTAATTATGGTAATATTTTCATTCATGAAAATAAGATTACAATTGCATTTGTAATGGTTAAATATAATCATATATTAAAAATAATTATATCTATTGTCTCATTGGGAACACCCAAGTATATAAAAAAATTAATGGGGACCATAATTTTTTATAATTTTTCAAAAGGCTTAAAAGTAGTTATTTAAACCAAAAATAAAGAAAAAAAATTGAAATGTAAAAGAGATTTTAAGTAGAGATGTACGAATCAAACATGCCTTCTAATGAATGCATTTTTACACCTGCGGATTTAAATGATCTTTTCTATACTGTATGGTATTAACATTAGAAAGTTTTTTTTGAGTTTTTTACAATAAAAGTTATCAAAGAGTTTAAAAATGACTAAAGGAAATTGGGAAGCTCATTCTGAAAGAATTTAAAAAAAAATGAAATGACACAATAGTCAAAAATATTATCACAGTCAGAACTTATAATAAATGATATAAATAAAAATTTGGTAGAGTACTACCGTCACATTTAGAATATATTTCTTGCTAATTGTCTTTGCAATATAGATAACTTTTTTATCAAATCATTATTTGAGAATTTCCAACATTATACAACAATATATTAGATGCCAATAAAAAAGGTAGTGATACATAGATAGACAAATTTCACTCCTTACAAAATGGCATAACTTAGATATTATGCCACTGTATTTAACTATTTTTTGATTATGTTTTCATTATGAAATCTCCAATAAATGTTCTAACATACTTTACTTTACTTGGGAAATTTGACTCCTATTAAGTTTTATATAGAAGTTAACAGGTAATTTAAGCTAATAATTCAGCTTTGGGTTTATTTGTAGAAAGATGTTTCCCCCTTTTCAATTATTCAATTAATAGTTTTATTTCATCAACAATATGAAAAACCTTGTCATGATTAAAGTAATAAATCGTTAATAAAAAATAAGGGAAAGTAACGGGCTAAGTCTCGAACCTTGAGGAACCCTACACAAAACCGTTGCGTTGAATGCTGATTTCTGATCGAAAAAAATTGGGTACTATGGCTTAAGAAAGACCTGATTAAATCATTGCATTTTTCTTGAATCCTGTAAAAGTTAGTTTTGAAAGAATAATTTCTTGATTGGCAGAGTTGAAGGGTTTTTGTAAATCTATAAAAACACCACATGCTAAAAACCTTTTCCGAGTTCTGATTTAATTGTTTCTATGAGATTTACTAATGCATGACTTGAAGAATGTTTTACTCAAAAACTATGTTGGCTGCCATAGATTAATTTATGTTTTGAAAGGAAATTTTATATCTTTTGTATATACATTTTTAATTTTTGTATATTCAGTTTTTGTTAAAGATAGATAACAATGACATTGGGTAGTGGTTGCAACAGTTTATCACCCTTTTAAAATACTTTGATTGATTTTAATAAGTATGGGAATGTAACCTGTTCAAAAGAACTGTTAACTTAGAAATGGGATCAGCTAACATGTGAATACTGTGCTTTAATATTATGATTGGAATACTTACTGGTCCAAGAGCTTTATTTTTATTGAAGTTATTTATTTTATAACAATTTTATTTACAGCAGTAAGATAAAGGTAAATTTAATGGTAAACATTTAATTGTTTTAGATAAATTAAAAATAATTGTTTGTGAAGAATAAAAAATAACGGTGGTGTTTTATTTGCTATTTTGGTTCCTATATTTATAAAAGAATCATGTTTAATGAATGATCATCATCAGCTGAAAGAAATGTTGAGAAGAAATTGTTTGTGTAAAACATGCCCATCAGAGCGAGCCTAGATTTGAAATTATTTCCTTGGAATAGCTTGAAAATACTAATGGGCTAAAAAGTGCTCAAGAGAGCGTATGTAGAAAATAGCAATTTTCTTCCACAAAGAAGACAATATGTTTGGTCTTGTTTGAGATGGTGCTTGGGTTAATCATAAATTTTATGAGCTATTCAAAGAAGACCTAGGCAAATATGTTACATTGACATGGTGCCCCTAGCTATACAGTCGAGTTTGCACTTGGAAACACTTTCAAGGTTTTTGTTTTTGATAAAAAGCCATGTGACCAATTAAAGAACTAGTTCTATCTTTTCAAGAAAGCAACATTGAAGTTTTGACTTTTTTTAAAATATGTATACAACCATCATCAAACTTTGCACTATAAAAAAAGCAATGGGTAAGCCATCAACTTATTGCTACTGATGCCCATCTAAGAAATTTACTAAGTATGCTTATGTTCTGAAACAAACAATAACATTTCTGTATAACATTACTATGAAGAATAAGAAAGATCAATTAGAAGGTATGCATCAGAAAGCCTCAAAACTCATTTTATTGCTTCTCTAATTGTTAGTCGAGATGTAATAACATGCATTTTAATTTGATCTTTAACCTTAGAATAGGTTTCCCTATTAATTCCTTAAGCTATAACAACAATTAAAACTGCTATTAAAACGGTTGTAAAATTGTACTAGCTTTAAAAGGATGAAGGTAAATCCTTCATCTAGATAGGCCTTTTTCCTACACTCAACAACACAGTTATTTTTTAATTTACAAAAGATCAAAGCACTGCGGTGCCATTTGAGGTCATTTTGCGTACGACCATGTGTGATAATAATGAATATGACTACGGGAGTGTTAGCTGCCTCTTTGACATACAACTGATATGTTATACATACAATAATTTGCAGAGATGTCTAAAAATAGACTATGAATATTGGAAGCACTAGAGAAATGTTTCTATGAACTGTTTGAAAGCTTAATTACTGATCTAATGTTATCATTAATTATGCATATTGTGTTGCTACATGCACATTTAATTTCTGTAGCTTTTTTCAATGGGAAAAAAGGTTGTTAAATTTCTCTAAAAGAATCTATAACTGAGAAAGGTTAAGTGAATTTTTGAAACTCTGATGAATTTAGAAAAGAGAAATGATTGGTTTTTTATCTATTAGTTAAATTTGAAAAATATATTAGAACTATCTTTTAGCGACAAAATAATTTTTTTTATATAAAATTGCATAAATCATATTATAAGCTAGAGTGAACATAATGAATAGTTCAACTTTATAATGATGCACCACTGTTAATTATATCTGATATTCATTAACCACGAAATTAAAAACAAATGTCATTTGCAAAATTTTGAATAGAAAATGAAACCGTAATGTTTCTATTACATTCTCTATATTTACAGTTATAAAATTCATTTATGTCATATATTATGAAACAAAGAGTTTATTGGATTCCCATTTTTTTACGGCAATTGACAAAAATTTAATTTCTAGAATAGGCGTTTGCAAAGTTTTATTTTCGTAAAATTAAACAGTGCAATATTGAAATGTAGCGGAATATTGCATCGGTGGAAGCAGCCTTCCAATTTCATGGAAATAAACTAATTTTTAGTAATGCATTGTTTGAAGAAGTCCTGTGACTTAAAACGTTTCAACTAGACAGAATCAAAATAAATCAATTACGGAGAAAAGACAATGGTTCTTAATCAACTCAAATAGCGAAGACGATGAAAAAAAATGCTATCTATTCTGATCCAGTTGATAATTGGAGGGACACTATTCTCTTTATCAAATGATGAAAGAAGATTAAAACGTAGAATAGAAAGTTTTTTGTTAGTCTGTGCATCTAGAAATATTTTGTTTTAAGTGCCATACTCAGGCTAGATAAGAGAAATTATTTATAATTTTAGAAGCAATATAAAGAAACATTATTTAATTAAAATGAAACAGATTTTTTTTCCTGAGTTTTGTGCGATATTTATATTTTACCTAAAAAAAGTCTTTTTTTAGGTAAAATAAATTGATTTTAGGTTGAAAAATTTTTTTTATTTTGGGTCAAATATGGCAATTTTCTCATAATATACACGTGACAAGAATTTTTGTTTGATGGAGACTGTTTATGGCCCAAAAGCATCATATATCTAATTAAAACCAATTATAAAATATCTGAAATATGGTAAAGGAAGTTATTGTACTAAATGGACTTTACAGGCGTGTGCGAGTAGTAAAAATAGCTTTTCTAAATTTTATTTTATTCCAAATATTGCTTATTTTCTTCTGGTCGATTCATGACTGATTTTTGAGGACATTTTCTGAGAAATGGTGTACTGTGTTGAAATTTTTTAAACCCTCCTCACTCTATCAGCATATCAATAATATTATTCAATAATAAACTAAGCTGGAAGGCGGAAATCAAAAATTCCAAAATATTTTTTTATAGAAATTTGCATCTGGGTTCTTTTGTCACTTCATTTTAATGTTTGCAATTATGGGAATTTTTATATTATGTTTTTTTTGCACCAGGATATTTGATATGTTTTGGGGATAAATTAGTGATAAGTCTATGTTTTAAAAAAGGATTGTTTCTTTTTCTCAAACAATAAATAGCTTCATGTTTTTTTCACTTTGTCAAAGATTTAAAAGATTACTGTATAATATTACCATATTACCGAACTTTCTAGTCAAATTGTTATCAAGGGTGTTGATATGTTATCGAGGGTGTTGATATGTTATTGAGGGTAGTGATATGTTATTGAGGGTGTTGATATGTTATAGAGGGTATTGATATGTTATCGAGGGTGTTGACATGTTATCGAGGGTGTTGATATGTTATCGAGGGTGTTAATATGTTATTGAGGGTGTTGATATGTTATTGAGGGTGTTGATATGTTATCGAGGGTGTTTATATTTTATTGTGGGTGTTGATATGTTATTGAGGGTGTTGATATGTTATCAAGGGTGTTGATATGAGCACTAGATATATTTTGATGTCTGTATTTTTAGTATTATGTTTAATTTTTCAAAATACTTATCCTAAGTGTAAGAATTATGAAAAATATTTCAAACAAAAATTTTTATGGCATTCAGATGTTGTCGGTTGGTATTAAGAGCTGAACATAAATTAAAGAGTTGCAAATTGCTGAGCATAATTTTTATATTGCTAGTTGCTGTAATTTATTTTACTGGTTGTTATTGCTGAGAATAATTTCAAATGCGCTCGATTGCTGAGCGGAAGTTCAAGAGTTTGCTAACTGCAAAGTGTAATCTTAAAGCTGTCAATTGTAACTTCTGGGGCTGCAATTGAGCCCAAATTTGGGGGCTGCTGAGTGCTGAGCGTAGTTTTGAAGACTGAAAAAGTATTGAAACTTCTGTGTGCTAGCTTTCAGTTTTTTTCTTAGATACCACAATGTATTTTTCGTAAAAGTAGTAGTGATACTCAAACGCAATCGTAATATCAATATTGCATGTTTTTATTCTTACTTTTGATATTTTTTGGATCCTCTATTTTCAAAATCTTTATTTTCAAAACCTTTATTTTCAAATTTCTCATAACCCGTTTTGAGATTTTATTTAACCTGTTATGTACTACTTGTTGCAGCCTTTCAACCTTACTGGAGCTATTCGAAGTTTGAATATTGAGCCTGTAATGGACAGTCTTCAGCATGCATTATTTTCCTTCTGTACACCCGCTAATACCTCAATGTCAGTTCTTGAAATACGCATGAAAAGTACATTATTCTGTAGCAAGAATCGTATAGACCTCAGTTTTCTAGACCTTGATGCTAGGTAAAATGTATTTATTTTTAAGCTTACATTATTACTGTGTTTGTAAAACAGATGTAAATTTAATTTTATCTTTGTTAATATTTTGGCTAGAAAACCAGAAATGGGTTTTTGTAAACATTTTTTCAGCTATCGTAACATTTTCTTAAACTCTTCTTCTAAACTTTTTCTTACATGAATGTTTGTTCCCTGATAAACTGATAAATGAATTGTTATCTTTGTTTAAACTTTTGGCTAAATGCTTAATGAAACTTGTGTCGCATTAATTAAAATTCTATTTCCATTCTTTGAGAAAAATAAAGATATTTTATCAATTCATTTAAATGAATGTAAACACGCATAAAGTATTAATATTGACCTTAATATGATAAAAGGTTAAATTTAAAAAGAATTTGTTAATCACTACTCTTCTGTATTTTTATATAAACTAATTCATAAAATTTCTGTACTTTTTTTTTATGATACTTTTTTGGTCTGCAAATTACTTTCCAAGCAATTATTTGTGGGGTAAAACTGTAAATATCTTTATAATTTGAACAACTTTTTTTTTTATATATGAATTTATGTATTTACAGAATGGAGAAGCTGTCATTTTCAAGTGCTAATTTTTTGTATGAAAAATGCCATTATTGAATATTATGTATTCAATTTTATTAGAGGGAAGGAGTATTTTGGCTACTCTAAAAAAGATATATTTGGAAAATCGAGCTATGTATTGGTCCATCGGTCTGACCTTCAACATTTACGATGTAAACACACTGAAAGTAAGTTAGTTTACTCTTGGTTATTCTTTTTAAGTGTTGGTTTTGAATACCACCAAATTAATGATTTTTAACCAGAAGTACTGCTATGAATTTTAAAGTTTTTTTCAGTTACATTCACCATGCCTGTCCATCTGCTAGGTAAAAAAACATCCATAAGCATTTTTTGAAGCAAAGCGGTCATTATTAGATCTTTTCAAATCTGAATTTATTTTTATATTCAAACTGTTACCAGACATTAACACAGATGTGAGAGCAATAAGATCAAACTTGAAGTCTGGAATCAGTTTAGGCAACATGTATTGACACAGTTAATTTGGATTAGCTTGAATTAGCTCACCTCGCCTTTCTTTATGTCAGAGCACGTCTAGATTTTTAATATGCAACACAGCGGCAAAAAAACCTTCCAACTTACGACATCTTGCTAAAAAACAAATGCAAGTTATAATTCATACCTTTGCACAGTACCGTTTAGGTGCGTTCTGTTAGTTTTCATCAGCAATTTCTAATAGTTTCTAACATTATTTTCTTACAACAATTCCTATTACTTTTAACATTTGTTATCTGCATTTCTTAATTAGTTTCACATTCCTTCCTAATCATAATCTCTTATTTATCTTCATTTTCTATTAGGAAAAGCTTTTTTAACAAAATAAAAAGCATTGTTCATTATTTTTTTATTCTACTTCATCTGAGACCAACTTGCCAGAGTGCCTTGAAACCCTTCAAAAATTAATATGCTTATTAAGAATAGTTGAGGTATTTTCATTTAGCAAAATTTTAAAATGAAACTTTGGTGATTTGTTTCATTACTTATCAAAATAATGTGTGTAGTGTCAATAACAAAAAAATTTGTAAAGAAAGAACAAAAATCCTTAATTTTTAGACAAATTGTTTGAATTTATTTTTACATTTTTTCATGAGAATATTAATAATATTTTAATCTTTTAGTGTTAATCCTTATAATCCAAAATTGAACAAATAAGATATAGCGCAAATAGAAGAAGGTATGACCCCACCCGCCTTACAGATATTTTGATTGGTTTACATATTATATAAATAAAGCATCAAATCAGTTTAACTAGTGATGGATTTAGTTAAGGAATTAGGGAAAGAATTGGGGTGACAAGTTGTGGGGGAGATTTTACAAATAGGAACAGAAAAATTATATAATTTGATAATGGGTGGAAATTCTAAGAAAAAAAAAAACAGTCCAATCCTAATCAACACACCTAA
The DNA here is from genome assembly GCA_035046665.1 of Euphysa ruthae. Taxonomy (NCBI): domain Eukaryota; kingdom Metazoa; phylum Cnidaria; class Hydrozoa; order Anthoathecata; family Corymorphidae; genus Euphysa; species Euphysa ruthae. The sequence goes on from JAUZNK010063600.1 coordinate 11,476, forward strand.
AAAACGACATGGTGATAAACTACATATATCTGGAAGTAGTAACTCCATTCCCAATTGCATGCCTGCATTGTCTTATCACAATGGAGCCCGTTTAAATCATTCAAGACTATGATACCTTAGTCTGGAATTGCCTAATTAAATTATAAAAACTCTTAAGTTAGAAAATAAAGATCTGGAAAATTTGAATCTTTACTGCTATGGCACTTAGTTGGCTTCTTATAAAAAGTTTTTGAACTATTTTACCGGCCAGTTTATTTTCTTTTTGAAGAAAGCTAGTCACAAAATAATATTATACTAAGATAAAGGTAATAAATACTTAGAAAGTGATTGTTAAAATATGAGTGAGTTTATTCACAATAAAAATGTTGAAATACAATTTCCTACTCCTTATATACATTATGTTATTTAAATAATTTCATATTTTATAAACAAACAAATCAGTTCCTTTTCTTTTTCATTAGATTTAGATTTAATCCAATCCATATTCATTAGCTTCTGTTTATTAAAAAGTTTTTAAAGAAAGTTTTAAGTCCAGGGAAATTCCAAATAGAATTTATGAAAGGGCTAATATCAATTGTTCTTATAAAACGTAGCAAAATATAAAACTAGAATTGGTCTAATATTGAGTTTCTTATGAAGATGTTTAATGAGATTGTTAACAGGATTTTTAACAGAAAAGCCTTGATGTTAGGAGTTGCTGCTAAAATCTAATTTTAGACCTCGTTAACAAAATATATAAGTTATGGAGCATGAGAACATCCTGTTATGAAAATTATTGTAAAATATGTAACTCAAATGAAAATTTACTTGTTTAATGTTGATTGTATATTAAGATAAAACAATCGCTTTTAAATGCAGTTCCTATTTATAATAATAAATAAGAGGTAGTATATGATACATGTTTAATTCTATGACGTAAGGCTGGGAAAATATTGGCAATAAATCAACGTTTGTGACAAATACAAATTTTGTATTGAAATTTAAGTTAATTACGTTATCACTAAATTATGAAATGCTGCTTTTACTCAAAATTAAAGTGATTGAATTCATAATTGCTTAAATGCAGCTCTTAAATTATAGGGCGAGCTTTCATCATATATATTGATAATATTTTTAAAACGCCAGAAGTCGGGTATTTGCACCACTGTGTTATGCTAAATGTTCTTATAATAGTTTTGTATTTTAACGGAGGATTCTCATACAAATTACAAACATTTAAAACTTTTGAGATTGTTCTTTTTCGGCTCCCTGTCTCCCAGTTTTTATTCAAAGTTAAAATTTTGTGCAATTATATCTCTACATAGACACACTTTGTTATTTTTTGTTATTTTATATGGCGCCAGAAGACTCTTAAAACCAACTATTTCTCATCTACTAACTATGCGTTATCAGTCAACATTTTTTGTCAATCCCAAGAAAAATGGTATTAATATTTTCTTCTGATGAAAATATAGACCTGTCAGTTACTGTTATCAATTGTTCCGTTATTTATATAAGATTAAACCTGTTTTTCTCTAGTTATGACTTGTGGTAAGACATCAGTTGGAACTTTTAGACTAATGAATAAATCGAGTGAATTTGTGTGGTTGTGTGGATATGCAAGGGTTATTTATAAAAATGGTAAAGCTGATTATGTCACTACCACCAATCGAATAATGTCGTAAGTTTTAAAATATATTTTTAAACCATATTTGGTTTATTCTAACATTTTCCCTTTATGTAATATTTCTTTACTCCTGGAAAGGCCTGGAATTCAATTTTGACTAGAAATCAATAAAAAATTAATTCTCGCAATTTAAAATAATCAAAAAGTGTTGTTATTCCACATTTTACTTTTTTAAATTGTGTAATGGTGTTAAAATCAGTATCATTCCTTTATAAGAATATAATTTTGATAATGAACACTATTTCTGCTTTTACAAAAAAATTTGTCGCTTTTTGTTGCTTATACTGGTTGTTATGTATACACCTTTGATTGTCTATCTTGTTCATTTATCTGTGATTATTTGTAATTTTCTGTAATATTTTATTAAGTCATCTCCTCATAAGTTTGTAAAAGTCACAATTTCAAGTTTTTGAATAAAAATAAAACAGTTATATTGAGTCTGATTTTTGCTCCCAGAATATCAGACTATCGTTATCAAAATTCAAATTTTTGGTCAATTTCTACGAAATATTATTCTCTAACTCTTAAATAAAACAAATATATGAAAACTATAAGAACAATTTCAAAGAGAAAATCAACTAGAAGATCTTTCATCTGTGAATACTTTCATCGACAACCTCGCTTGTAACATAGAAATATATATTAACAGATGTATAAATTATTACTCATTAGAGTATATTAGAACATATTAGAGTAATATAGTTAATTAGGGTGGACCGTGTTTATTTCAAAAAACCTCCCTATGATGTAATACTGCGTCAATCACCTAACTAATGTATGAAAGACTGGAACCCAGGTTTAGTTCCTTTTTCAAAGCATTTTAATTCTTTATCCTTTTTAAATAACATCTTTTGGAATTTCTCTCCAGAGGACATGCTTATGGTAGAAGTTTTGCGATGTTGACTCATTTGACAATTTCACTTCCAATCCAAAATATCAGACGAAGTTAAACCTGCTTTATTAAGGGAAGTTTAAGGGATTAGTTTGGTTTTACCCCCAAAGTGGAAGAGCTTAGGTCTTGTGGCTCCTTCCTCGCATGCACAAATGAGCAGCAAAATAATAACTTATATTCCCATGAAGCTCAAACTTTTATTATGGAGATATACTTTTGGCAGTTATTAATTTCTGCAGAATTTTTATTACGGAGATAAATAATTGGTAATTGTAAATCTACACTCTCCTCATTATCTACAGCTCTGAGAACCTTGTTATTTTCATTTAGAGGTGTGTCAGGCCAGGTTATTCGTATAATAGATGCCCATGGTTAAAAATTAATACCTTACAACTATGCCACAAAAAATGTGTCAGCTTATGTGTCGGCACACATCGCCAGTAACTAGTTCTTGGTAGAACGCGACCAATTCCTTGTAGGCTATGTGGTGTAGGCACTAAGTCCGCAACTCTGCTTTGTAGGCTGTGCAATGCTCAAGGAGTTGCTCAAAAATTGATAGATACAGAGATGCATGCATGTGGAGAGTTTGCCTGTATTGTGTGAATTGGTCCAAACATTCATTTAGAGACTTATATATA
>JAUZNK010063611.1:0-14670 GCA_035046665.1 Euphysa ruthae
AGATTTTGTGTATTTCTCATTGACAAAGTTAACACATTCTTGTTGATTAGATTGAGAAAAATTTATCATTGCAGGTATGTTCGATTTATTTTTCCCATGCCAATCAGAATTAAAAAATCCAGAGAAATTTAAAATTAAAAACAAATGAATTGTAATTAGAATAGCTATCAATACAAACGACTGATTAATAAGCTGTTATTAATAAATATAACATTTAACTCCACGAACATCTGTTTAGGCCGGTCATAGTAATATGATTGGTTAGCGTAACCCTATGTTCGTTCCCGAAGTCAGTCGGTCGGCAGGATTATTTTTATTTTGTTTATTTGTTGTAAAAATAACATCCCAGTCGACATATTACGAAGAAATCATATCGGTCGGTCGATATTTCCTTTTTTTTTTATCCGCATAATTTATAGTAAAAATCTTTCGAGACAACATATTTTGTCATTATTATTTCGGACATTAAAGGTCAGCGAGCCAAAGTTTGTTTAGTTTTTAACTTTTTATTTTTATTGGAAATCCAGACGGACTGAAATCCAGAAAGTTATTATGAATTATTGGAAGAAAGGATTTGCAAGTTGAAAAAAAAAGAGTTTTGAGGAAAATATTTGGAAATAGCTTTGGAAGGAAAATATTTAGAAATAACGCTTTGAGGAAACTTGTAAATAGAAATAAAGTTTTAAAAACAATTAAATTTTGAGAAGTTCGAGGCAAAATTTTTTGCAACATTCATTACTTAGTCTTTTTTTGCTGATCATTAAACCTAAAGCAATAAAAATTAGAACAAATTTATCGCTAAAATATCACTTCATTCTTATAATTACTGCACCACGATTGGAGAAATATACATTGTGAATTACACTACTTAATGTTTGGCTAATGAGTTCAGTGAATGTATTTTTTATATAAACTTGATAAAGTGTGTTGATCCAAGTGTGTTGCTTCATACACAACAAATGTGTGTTGCTTCATACACAACAAGAGTGTGTTGCTTCATACACAATAAGAGTGTGTTGCTTCATACACAGCAAAAGTGTGTTGCTTCATACACAACAAAAGTGTGTTGTTTCATACACAATAAGAGTGTGTTGCTTCATACAAAACAAGAGTGTGTTGCTTCATACACAATAAGAGTGTGTTGCTTCATACACAACAAGAGTGTGTTGCTTCATACACAACAAGAGTGTGTTGCTTCATACACAATAAGAGTGCGTTGCTTCATACACAACAAGATTGCATGATGAAGGAGCCATTGCAAGTATTTCATTATTAGAATTTTCAAAGGCGTTAAGGTTAAAGTCACCTAATATCTTGGGCTTAAATGAATTATAAAAGGTTTTTACAGAATTTCACCTTAGCGAATGAAAATTAAGGTAAATCAAGGTAAAGTTAATAGTGCCAGAACCAGAAGAAAATAATTTTGAAATGTTAAAAATAGACACACCATTATATTTAAGATGGCTGTTTAGGTCCACAGAATTTCGAAATCATCCCTCCATACCAGAGGACTTGTGCGGAGAATTATTGAAATCAATACTAAGGCCATTTAATAAGTTTATAATTCCAATTATATTTTGACCGGGAAGAACTTGTGTTTCAGTGAGCAGGAATAAATCACTTAATATGAGGGTGGTGCCAGCACAATATCAACAGCATGTTTCCTGAAAGATATAGTATTTAATTAGGCAAACACTAAAGTATCATCTGATCGACAAAAAAAAAAAAAAAAAATTAATGGTGTGAAAATGGAATTCATTTCGCAAACGATTGCATTCTTCGGCTGCATCAGAATCTGCTTTAACAGATTGTTAACTAAAGAAGCCTTTCAAAAACACACCCATCTAATGAAACAATACGACTGATAGCAACATATATTTGATCTGGTTTAAAACTCTTTTGCTTATACAAATCAAAACTTAGTGCAGCATTTTCAAGAAATATGCCTTGGAATTTATGACATATGCAAGTCCAAGAAAGCATTTATGGAAACTATGTTCGCTGAATTGCTGGTATTTTTGGATGATTTTTTTTTTGTTCTAATGGGGGTGTCAATTTTGACAATTGGAACCAAATTATTGAGTTGTGCAGAAGAATCAACGTTTGACAGCGTTTTCCCTGCATTGACATCATCAAAATAAATATAAATCACAGAGAGATTATTATCAGTCATTTCAAAGTGTTGTACTGTCTTTATCCGTCCGTTAGTCAGTCAGTCCATAATGCATATGTTTGAGGCTAGCATAAAACTAGCTTCAATTTTTTTAAATTTAGCTTTCTAGCAAGCTCATTTGATATCGACTGTTTTCGATTTTTTGCTGAATTAATATCATTCTTTGAGATATTAAAGTGCACTGGTAGTTGTTCATACACATTCATTAATATCAAAGGCATATTTAGTTTATCAAGCAATGTTTTATGATGTTTATAGGCCGGTATATTTTCGGCAAAAATATGTATTGTCTTGCTTGGGTAAATTGCATCAAATTGGAAGAAAAATCTTGATTTCAAAATTGACTTTTACATCTTTACCAATGTTCCCCACTCTAATTTTTTTCTAATAACTATCATTTTACTATCTCCCCGTTGACACATAATTTCAGTGAACTCTTCTATTCTAAAAAGACTCTAAAAATCATTAGCAGCCAATAGAAGTCGGTTTATATTACCTGTAGTTTTTTAACGTAAATGGAATTTGCCATTATAGGACGTAGTTGATATAAATCACCACATACCAAAACAGATTTGCCCACAAATGTTCATTGACATTAAATATCTCTATCATTCTTTGATGAAGTTGGAAAAGAAGTTTTTTGACACCATTGATTTCATCTATTATAATAAGTTTAAATTTGAATTTTTAAACCTGATTTTTCAGTTTGATGAAAAATGGACATGGCGCAAAATAACTATCACTCGACGATCAGCAAAACTTGCTATTTAAAGAATATATTGTACCGTGATAAGGTAAAAGTAGTTCCATATATGTTGATGCTGGCTACACCTGTAGGAGCAAGTAATGAAACTTTTTCTTTCTCTGGAAAGCTACCATGATATAAAAATTTTTGAACAGCCTTATAAATGATTTTAATGAAATAGGATTTATCACTCCCAGTACCACCAGTAAGAAATAAGTAAATAGGGTCAGCAGTATCATTAAGAGAAGAAGAACGCTGTTTCACAATTCTTTTTGCCCAGTGGTATATAAAGTCAAGGTACGGAAAAAATAACAAGGTACAGAACCATTTTCAATTAACGAAATTATTATCTCCTTTATCTAGATTTTATCTATATTATTTTAGATATCTAACCATCATCACAACATCACAATGAGCCTAGCTAAAATCCAGATGTTTAGGCTAAACATCTGAATTCCCCATAGACATGTCACGAAAAAGTTTTTCCTACTTTCACGTTTTCGGGTTTGTAAAGAGTTCTTTCTACCTTTCAAACCTAGATATTAGTACTACCACGAAACGAAAGTAGTTCATAATGATTTTCCAGTGACAAAAACATATTAAGAAAGTATTGGAGAATTGAATATTTCATCAAAACAATCTGCAAGGGATCATATTTGATCAATTAATAGAGTAGAGTCACATTAGTGTAGAACAACTACTAACAAGGAACAATTTGAAGGAATGTTGAATATGACTAGTTTATTTGAGTTGTACATAACTTGTGAGAATAGAGATTTTTTATCAGTAAAAAAACACACATATCGAGACATTTTCAAACACGAGTTCAATATTGAGTTTGAAAAATACTGCTGAAGTATTTTCTTCACCTGGTTTACTACGCGCGGTAAAGAATGTAAACTATCACAATCCGTTTGTCAGATGATTCCTACACAAGCAAGGGATTTGTGCATATTGCTAATCTCATGAATTACAAAGCTGTGCCTTATTTTTCAGTAAATGTTTAGTTTATTGATCTGATTAAACCAACCATATTTATTATGGTTGGTTTGCTGCAAATTACACACACGAACGCTTCTTAGCTAATCGTCTACCATGAGGCAAGCAGGCAAAAAAAGGAGTTGAAATGCCGCTTGACAGAACCATGCACAATGACATGGGTATATCAGTGGTCAAAAAGAAAGATATCGAAAGTATGTACAGTGACATACTAAAAACAGACATAGCTTTTTACAAATCTATATTTTAAATTCTACAGGTTCATATTTTCTTTATACATTTTTACGATGGCCCTGGGGTGTCACAGTCCTGGAGAATATTTGTCTGGCCTTGAAGTGCCACTGTCACGGTTATCTATTCCATTATATCTGAAAAATACAATTTGGTCTGTATAGTAAGGCACACACATATATATCTATAAATATAGGTTTTAAATACTTTATTGACCGAAAGTTTACACAATCTTTTAAGTAAGTACGCGCTAATGGGGTGGGAGGTGGATACGCCTAAAGCATAAAATTGGTCAATGCACAATAGTTTTCAAAAACATGTGGACGCCTATAAATTTTTTTTTTAAAGGACACTTTCTGGATAGTTAATTTTTTCAACTGTATTCCTTAGAGTAAGAAAGTCCAGTTTTTTTTTAAACATAAATTGAGTCCTTTATTGTTTTTCCTTCGATTCCACAAGATATAAGGTAAAAAAAATTTTGCGAAAATACAATTTCACTAAAATTTTTGAACAAGGGAGAGAAGGTTGGTATGACTTGAAAAGTACGTACACTTGGGGTGCACCTCAAAGCGTACAATGTGGGGGTGGGGTTAAATTGATGGATTTAAGGCATACATACTTTTTGATTGGCCCCTAATCATAATTATTGTTTGTATAATAAACTAGAATAGAGTTACTATATTAATATGCCATTTTTCTTGATTCCAATGTGGGCATTTAAGTCTTGATTATATGAGGTGTGCGATATCTGATTTGTTTTTTACAGCTTTATTGCTTATATACTTAAGTTCAGTATGGTTAGATAAGTGACACTTCAGGGCCAGTCAAATATTCTCCGGAACTGTGACACCTCAGGGCCATCACACATTTTATTATTTGGCTTTTTTTTAACTGCAAAAGTTCCTTCAGCGTCACCAGAAAAGTCTTTACATTAAATTAGCTTGTGTCCATTATATTCTATCTGAAGTGTCTCATTCAATGTTCACTTAACTGTCATCTCGGGTAAATAACTATTGACCCTAGGAAATCTCAAATTCGATCCCCAAAGTTAGTTCACATCACAAAGTCAGTTCCATTGTCTACATCTACCCGATATTTATAAACAAATTAATTTAAACAGGTACCCGTACCCGGTTTTAGGCAGTTAATTATGATATAGGTTTATATATTTTCCCAGAGAAGAGTTTATTGTTGGTAAAAGAAGAAGTTCAATTATAACTGCAATTTTACTTAAAATGGAGCTAGGACAAAATACTTTTAGGAAATGCATCAAATACAAAATTATTTATATATTTGTCTCCAATTAAAGGGTGGGCATAATTGGGGCCAGGGAAGACCAATATATGAAAATCCAGTTTTCTCTAATTGCTGTAAACCATATTTTGGATTAAAACAATAAGACGCAATCGTATATTTTCAACATGCATTAAATTGTACACCAAAATTAGAAACCGCGTTTAAATTTAAATTATCTTTAATAAAGCATTGTTTTACAAAACGGATTTAACAGAGAAAATTAGAAATTCAAATTGTAACATATAGTATAGATTAATAATTAAATCGTCACTAATACTCAATTCTAACCTGAATTTAAAGAATCCTTTTCATTCTATTTTCAGAAAGGTTTAAATATTTTTTGCAAACCGCATCTTTTGGTATTTATGACACCGGCTAGTAAGGTGTTATTAGTGTCTAGTATAATAATAATTCTTCGGCAGAAAGATTAAACAAAAAAAAAAAAGGTTTTTTTTCCCCTGATATCTGGCCCATGCAGTGTAGAAGCCAAAATTGTCATTTTTGGCAATTTTATGATGGAATCAGCACCTCGAAATTTTCTAGATTAAGTAATGTTGCATGGCAATAATATGTCAGCAGAGCCTAAAAGAAGACGAGTTTGTTGTATTGCATTCATGTATTTCCATCATTGAAACTCTCAGGAATAAATAAGATAGTAAATAAAAAAAACCTTTATTCTAATAATATAAACAGCGTGGTTAGCAAAGATGATAGTTAAGATGGGAAAAATCGAAGATTGGATAATAATAAAAAGCACTTCCAGCCATAGCTTGTTACATATTTTACATGTTGACTCAAAATTTACTTCAGCAGTAGGAATTTTCTGGCAAAAATGAAGATTTTATTTAAAAAAATATATATATATCCACTCCCAAGATATTAAAATAAAACTTTAAAATAAATTATAAACAATTCTATTTAAACAAACAATAGAAAATTACATAGAAAACATTTATATTGAAAATTAAGCGACCGTATCATTATCCCGTAATTAACTTTATTCGTCTTTCTTTTGTTCAGTACTTTCGGAAGTATTTGTAATATGATCAAGAGCAGCTTTCTTAGCTTCTGATTCAGCTATAAGAAGTAATTTAATATATTTATTTTACATACATGTTTACAGAATATTCTTGTAGATTTAAGGCCATAACTACAAATCAACTGTCACCTGAAACACAAGTTAGGGCCTCATTTTGGTCAGGTATCTTTTAAAACTATGGGATAAATGTCCTCAGTTTGAAGAAGTAAAATTTACCTGATAAGCACCTCTCATATACCTGCCAACAACCCCACCCTAATTTAATTTTGATTTTATTTATAGCCAACGTTAGATATTCTTCTGCAGCAACATCAAAACACTTAGAATTAGAATTTCATGGCATTTAGTGTGCTTTACTTTTACATTTAGAATTTTTTTTAATGAACCCAGAATATCTCAAAGATCTAATGAAAAAAAAAACTAAAGATTTTATCGGCAACATCTTTTCATGAATATTCTGAGCAAGGTATTTTGGAGAAAATTACATTTTCTCATGCCAGACACCAGACAATACTTGAACTGAGCATTTGCCAGTAAATATGGAGCATTGAAATAAGTAATTTAATGTGGTACAAACCCTGAAATTTTCTTAAACTTGATTAATCAAGACTACTCACAGCAAGATAATCGAGCAAATATGATCATTTCGCTTGTTTCAATTATCCTTAAAATTTTTAAAAAGTCAATCAATAATCAATTTTTGTTGTGGAAAAACATTTTTGGTTAAACAGACTGAATGATCGTGCTCTCTGTTTTAATTTATTACTCTCAGTGACGTGATTTTATTTAGTAAGTTCTGCTATTTTGCAAACCCCAATCATTTAAAAAAAGGTATTCCGATTTGACAGCCTAATACTGAAAGAATTTTTGAGCACCAAAAGGGGATAATTATGAATTGAAACTAAGATGACGAAGATGTACAATGAAAATATATGATTTTTACAGGTACAAAACAAAGTCTAAATAAATATATACCAAATACTACAATTCGATATTTGAAAATTACCTGTCGAGATTTCTTTTGAAAATCTCCTACTAAACCTACTCAATAAAAATATCTGGTCTTCAAATCTTTTTAAAATATAAATGATTTACAAAACAAACACAGCACACTTTCTGAATTCAAGAAATTTTAATATTGCAAATTATTCTTAAATGAATAATTCTTTTATACATTATATATTGTATAATGACCTTTACTGCTTCTTGGCACATTTTGTTAACTTTTTTTAGTCAAACATAGGCAGCATTCATGTTAAGTCCACAAATACACTGTGATTTTTCAGAAATTTTCTCAATAAAGGAAAAGAAATGTTTACCTTTTCCATACAAATCTTTGGCAGCATTGGTACCTTTCTTTAATAAAACATCAATTTCTTGTTCATGCTTGATGATGAATGGAGCAATAAAGCGATGGTATATAAGATTAGCACCATTCCATGAAAAAGGGGCCATACACCAACCCAAAAACATACACTAAATAAAATCGTAAGACAGATGTGTATTTTTTTGAAAGAATACTAGGACAGTTATATGAGCAAGGCACCACAGGTTGTATCCTGGTTCTTTGGAACTTATAATTATTAGTTTCCTAATTCCTATTTCTGAAATATCCAAATCCCGGTTAGGGTTTTTCACGCAGAATTTTAAAAAGTTTTTATAAATTGATAAAAATATGATTTTTTACCTTCAAGCCTTTAATAGTCACATATATTTTTTTTTATTACGGCAGCCATGGTCCACTATTTTCCTAGGAGGTGGTCCCTAAATGTCCTGTTTAAAAAAAAAAATTTTTAAATCTTTCTGCTTGTTACCAAACAACGGTGTAGTACATTTCTTAAACTGTTTTTAACACTATCTATCACAGTGAAATACACTTATCATGCAAATAATAACAAAGGCATCAATATCTTCTCTTTGTGTGATAATTAACAAAGCATGGAGCTGCTCAAAGTCCAACATCACAATTAACACATTCATATCTACCACCTTTTTGTAACTTGTGTCTGGCACAGAAAACACATTTTCTCTGAGCATTTATTTTTGATGCTGATGCTGGGCTATATGATTAACTCTTCACTATTGTCAAACATAAAATCATGAATCTCTTCATTTGTATAAATTCACTTTCATGCTGAAGATTTTAGCGTTGAGGTAACTGGCCGTTCTGCCATATTTTATTTAAAAGGAATCATTTGAAAATCATATTTGAAATGATAAAATAAACTAATGTAAAAACTACAAAAGCTCTGTAATTGTGCAATAAATAGTCCTATGACATTGAGAGGTATTAATGCTCATAAACATTAATGAAATAGGAATGTATGAAATCGTAATATTACGGTAGGGACATTTAGAAACCAAAATAATTAGGTGCAATATTTCAGCAGGTAAATTTAGCTACCGCTATCGATTTGCGTAATAATACGGCACAGGGTTAAAAGCGATTTCTCTACCCCTGTTTTTTGTTTTTCTGTTTTCTTAATATGAAATCTATAAATGTAAAACTTCAAATTAAGTTATCAATTCTTTAAATAGGTCTATAACTCTCAAATTTCTCTATAGAATTTTTGTTCACCAGTCAAGTTACTTTACCTTCAAAATAACCTGTGCTGATAAAACAATCATTGAGCTTACTTTAAAAACATTGCAGAGCTAGTCAAAACAAAAAATATAAAAACACTTGTAAAAAATGTAAAGCATTGAAAAATGGCCAGTAATATCAGAAAATTATTTATTTTTGGTAGATTTCCGTGGCTGTGACTTGGTTGATGAAACGCCGCATTTGAAAGTAAATTGCAAATTTAGATAATTAAAACCAATCGGTTAGTATCTTACACTTGATACTGATAAAACACATATCATGTAACTTTGCTGAAAAAAATCGTTTTCATATAAATGTAATTTTGATATGAGATGGCTCAAAGAGGATTTAATGCTATTAAATTTCCAGATTCAAAGCTTGAAACCAAATTTAAATCCTAGTCACTACAACTTATTTGTAATGGTAAGGGAAAAGCTTAATGAAATATAATTCCAAAATGCTTGATGCATCTTTAACTTCCTATAAAAAACTAACCTTGAAAAGAAAGTATAATGGAAACCAAGAGAGGAAAATGTCAGAGAAAAACTCGACGATGTTGAACGCAGCGTACACTACCCAGTAGGTTAGCCATTGTGTATCATCTTCTTTGTTTATACTTTCAACTGCTTTGACCCTGATATAAACACAAAAACATTAATTACATTATTTTCAAAAAACTTTTCTGGGCAAAATTTCCAAGCATAACATTATCATGGTTATGACATAATCTTATTTCAACACCTATTTTTTCAAAAGTTATCATATAACCTAAACAGATAACCTGGGTATTTACATATTTTTGTATCATTCAATACAATATAGAAATAACAGGATGAATGATTTCTTTAAACTTGTTGAATGTTGATTTCTACACTTTTTAACACCAACAAATAACAGCTAAAAGGGGCAATCACAAACACAAAAATTTGCTAAATTCCTTGGAGCAGGGAAAAAAAACTTGTTAAATTATCTAAAATTCTTGTTAATATATAGATAATGAAAACAATAATGCAAACAGCTTGTGTAATAGGAATTAAGAATGTTTGATATTTATTCTTTAGTATACAATTCTTATTGGTGACTATTCTTTAAATGTAATAATTTGGTAAAAAAAAAAAAATTGCCTATAGAAACTCTTATAAATAAAAAGCCATGACTTTTTAGACTTCAACAAAACTGAATTGCCATACATGAGAGACAATCTTTTTTCAGCTGAAACTTATTTTCATGAACAAGTTTAAAAAAATTAATACAAGCGAATGGAATTAATTCATATTGATAGTTTGCTCAATTTTACTGCGCAATAAACCAATAGTTCTTGGGACTCAAAAAATTAAAGGCACATAAAACTATATACCTGTAGTAACTATAGTACCCAAAGAAGTGATTAGTGACAAAATTTGAAAGTTTTTTTTTTTAGCTAACACGACCTTTTTTTGGAAAAAAACAATATTTATGACTCCTTTATGATCTCCATTCATCATACAAATTGTCCAAATAGAATGGAAGCATCTTTGAGACAAGTGTGACACACACAAACCCATCCAGATAGGAGAGACTTTATAAGTTCCTTTCACTGAATAAAGCATGGGAACCAAATGGGTTTATGGAAAAAAGAGAAACCACAAATTACTAAAATTTTAAAATTCATTTCATTTGCCTAAAATGGGAGGATATGGTGACAAGGCAACTAGAATTTTAAAAGAAGCTTTTACACATGGTTTATTGGTTGTGAAAGAACTGATATTATATGAATTTTAGAAAAAAACAGCCAAATCATATTATCACTTATTTATTCAATAAAATATAGTCTTTTGCGATAAACAATTTAGGAAGATAGCGTCAAGGAACATAATATGATTTCTATATTATTTATAGTTCAAAAAATCATCATTAAACAGTTACTTTATTTCATAAAAATTATAGAATACAGAACTTGATGCATTTTCGACCTACATGATCTGCGCCTAAAAAATAGATGACAAAAAGAATAATATAGTGAAGGTGGGAAAAATTTGTGCAATTTCAGTAAACTTTGGTTTTGTTTTTGTTTCCTGCATTAAGAAAATCCCATTTTTGTTGTATATGAGGTTTATTCCGTCCTTTTAAAATCTCAATAAGATAATAAGTTTGTTTCCTAACTGTAAATGTACTGCCGCATGATGCAAACAACAATGCACAATTTTCACCCGATAAAATGTTTAAAATTGCATCTGAGTTTGAAAATTATGCGCAAAAAATTACACACATAAATTCAAGCCGACACACCTTTTCAAATCAGTTTGAAAAATACGCATTTTTCTATCCCTCATTCTTTCTTTAACTAGTTTTGAATTAAAAAATTGTAAGAATAAACTTTCCTATTTCAAAAATGGTAATATTTTAAAAAAATTACGAAAAAAAGTTGGTTTGTGATGAGGAACTGCGAGACTTGCTCTTTATTCTAGATTTATGAATTTTTTTTCCAGAAATATACCTTCTTTTTCCTCTAGATTTGATATTCATGTCAGGCTGGATATAGACATTGAATTCACTGAATTCAGTAATTCAGTTGTGAATTCAGTGAATTCACAACAGATGGACGAATAAGAATAACCAAGGCTACGATTATAACATTATTATTGTAAACGCATTGTTGTGTATTTTGGGTATCAAACTGTTCACCCAAATTTTAAGACTTGGAATACATTTTTTGAGCTTTTTATGTCAAAATAGGGTATTTAATAGTTGATTAGTCTAATTCTTATACTGACATTTGGTAAGTCTTTTAGAAAGCTTAAAATATTAGGTGGACAATTTTAGCACTCAAAATCTTGATGTGCAAGTTTTATACCCTCCGCTACTATATTTTTTTAGCTACAATAAAATTTTTGCCATAATGAAATTTTAACTCATTAATAAGTTGCAATTTTTTTTTGACTGATATAGGCTAAATAGACCAATATAGGCTAAATCAGTGCCTTAAAAATTTTGAACGCTCAATGCTGAATCAAAGTAATAAAACCAAATACTGGACAAGAATATCTACCTAATTGTTTTGTGTGTCCTGTTTTTTAAACAGAAGGTAAAACTCTGCAAACGGAGTTGCACATGCTCTTGTCGTAAATAGTTCTTTGCAATTTTTAAATTTTATTGCCTCCTTATTAGTTTTTGTTTATTATATTTTGTAGTACTACCTCTATTATATTAAAAAAAAAAAAAAAAAAAAAAAAATTTTTTAGTATATATTAGCCTTGATTTTGTGACATTTTTTGTTACATTTCACGTAATACGACTTAACTAAAGTTAAATATATGATTGAATTGAATTCTGTCAGAAAAAATTTACAACCTTTAAAGCTTATTGAGAAGTTATATAACTCTGAATCTGGGTAACCTATTTAGACTAGCTCTATGGCTATACAAACCATATTTAAAATTTTTTATGAATAACTTACGATGCATAGGCTGGGTATAAGAATCCTAATAGTGCTACGATAAATCCGGATGCATATCCAACAACCAAATATAAAGATAAAAGTGAAACACAACCTAAAATAAATATGAAACTATGTTGATTCAAGGTATTGACACAATAGAAAAGAACTATGGCCAAAAGCAAAAAAAGTGGTTCATCTAATTTTAGTATCATTTAAAACATTAATATTTACCAGCAAATAACAAGTTCTTAATTTCTCAGAATGCAAAAAAAAAAAAAAAAAAATGTCCATGACCAAGGATGGCTTAGTATATCTGGAAAAATATTCTAAATAATTTAATTTTTCATAAAAATGTAAAAATACTGGTCAAAAAACGCTACATTTGGGCTATTTATAAAAATAAAAAGAAAAAAAAAACAAGAGAGAGGCAATGAATGGATTTCAAGAAAACTTCCTTTAAGGTAAAAAAATAATAATTTAATAATCATTAATAATTTATTTATTATTTTAATATATATTTTATTATTAATAACTTTTTGACAAGTGTTTGTTCAAAATATAGTTTCTCCCTACCCTCCCTTCAAATATAACCACCTCTCCAAAACAGCATATGAAACGTTATACGCCCTAAGCTAATACTTGAAATATTGAAATTTTTAAAAAGTTAATATGTTCAAATTTAGCATTAGGCCGTGAGATATTTACATGTCGCCAAGTTAAAAGCATGGAAGTCTGTTTTAAAATCAATGAAGCAAAATTCCTCTATGGTATCTGGAGGAAAGTGTATTTAGGTGATAATTCTGTTTATCATCAGTTTTGTAAATAGTGAATTAGTGATGTCAACTGCAAGGTCCACACTCCTGAAATATTCCACACTCCTGAAATATTCCATAGTAAAATAAAATTTTTAAATGGGGACAGAGGAGTTAAATAATTTTCTAAAAATCTGGAATTGCGTGCAGAAATAACTAACTGATAAAGAAGCATTATGCTTTTTATTTTATTGCATTTGGTGTTCTCAAAAAAGTACAAATTAAAAAATTTTTTTTTTCAGAACGGTGGTGATAAACCAGAGTCTGGACCTTTCTTAAACAAGCGGCAGATTTTTAAACTATTGCTAGTATAATTTAAATTTTTTTACATTTGGTATTTTACATTTTTTTGTAAAGTACTAAAATTTCTCTGATGGCAGCCTTTTTAATTTTAGGTTATTTAGATTTTTTTTGTTTCAGTTATAATACGATATGTCTAATTTTACCCCCTACAAAATAACTTCCGTCCATGCTTTCATGTTAAACAGGCTGAGAGATTTTGACAGAACTATTGAACCGTAGCTGCTATTGAGACAAATGAGAACCTTTTGAAAATCATATAAAAAAATCTTTCATTTGTTGTGAGTTGATTTAAAAAAAGCTTGGTATCCTTAGTTAAATACATAAGCAATGCAGCAACATTAAATTAGATTATAACCAGATCAGAAATTAAATGTATAACTTTTTTATGAAAAAAGAGCTCGAAGCTATAGCAGTATCGTGGAGATCAGACTTTAGGTGTTGTATTCTGGAGCAGCTTATTGAGCTTATAAACTTTATTTTAAATATGTGATATGCATGATGACTACACAAAAAAAATTCCATTTTAAAACAAAATCCAAGATATTTCAGGACAAAATTCAAAAAAATACGAAAATTCCAGGATATTCTAAGACAAAAGAATTTTTTATAAAGTATACTAAGCTCTGATTTTCTCACCCACCTAGTTTATGAGAAACCAGAGCTTAGATCTACTAATTTCACTGTTTCTTTTAAAACAGACAGAAGCTTTTTATTAAGTGCAAAGTCTATTACAAAGTGTTTAAATTTAATGTTAAAGGTTCTGCCTTAAATGTAAAATTCCCTTAAAAAGATAAAAAATTAAGTCGTACAGTACTTAGGAAAAATTTACAACTGTATACACATATCTAGTTGCATCAAGATAAACATTCCTTGCAATAAAGTAATGAAGAGGTAAAACAAATAAATATGCCATGTAGAATAGATAGGGTGATTTTTAAAATTTATGCCCAAAAATTAAAAAAAAAAAAAAAAATTTATATTCATCTGAAAGAGCCAACATTAAGCTTTTCAGAACTGTTTACCCTGTGAGGAATTATTTTGTCTATCTCATATTATAAGCATTTTAGTGG
>JAUZNK010063622.1:0-14670 GCA_035046665.1 Euphysa ruthae
GATAGATCACTGGTAGCCTAAGAAATCATCAATTACCATATACCATTTTGAACTTTAGCTTGCCAACAAGCTTGCCATAATTTCGCAAAGCTTTATATATTGATTTTTTTTAGGACTTCGAAAAGTTCTCTCAGATGCTTATACGTAAAATGAAGGAAAACTCTTCCGTTCTTAATGTTATTGATGTGTGATCAATCAGAAGCTCTTTGTCATAATTTATATTTTAAATCTCTTTTCACTATGTATTATTTATATATTTAAAATTTAAAAAAATCATTGTAATATCTTTTAGTATTTACAAAAATCAAAATATACGGACCTTGTAATATAGTTGAAATATAATTACAAACTCTCAAAAATTACTTAATGTCTCGAAAATAAATCGAAGATAGATAATAACTTATTTTAAAGAAGTATCCTTTCATGGTATTATTTATATATAAATGTTTCTTCTAATATATAGAGTCGAATATATTTAAATTTAACAAACCTTAAGACATGTTTTAAAACTGTTGATTTGCAATTTCAGGTAACTTCATTGTTGTTTTTATTAGAGCAGTAGATCAGCTTGTTATATTTTGAAATGAATATGGAATAAAGTTTTGCATGGAAAATAGAACGTTTAAGTAAAAAAAAAAAACAAAAATTCAAAGCTGAAGTTATTTCGAATTAAATTTTATTTTGATTGATAAAAACTAAATGAACCTATTTTTTGCTACTAAGAAACTGGTGCTTGGATACTCTAAAAATAAGAAACTCCGACTACTGAGAATCTACATGTTTAGAAACTTTTCTACCCGGTTAACTTGTACATAGTTTTACATAACTCATAAATTTTGTTACATTATAAACAGTATTTTGTCGTTTCCCTTTTCCCTGGTTTTTAAGAAATTTTGACTGCTAAAATTAAGAAAATTTTAAGTAATAGGCAATAACCGAAGTTCTCAGAAAAATATAAGTGTAAGCGTTGCCAGTTTAATAAATTTTGAGAAACCTTTAGTTTACTAACACCATTAACCCATAAAACTTATAAAGAATCATCGGGGAAACATTAATGGCATGGTCATTCTGGGTAAAGAAGTTGCGTTTTATTTTTTAGAGCTTTAATTTTACAATAAACTATTGTTAGTTGCTTGCTTCGCTAGCTTACTCGCTCGCTTATTCGCTTACTCACTCGTCACTTACTCGCTTACTCACTCGCTTACTTACTCGCTTATTTATTCGCTTACTTACTCGCTCACTTACTCGCTCACTTACTCGCTTACTTATTCGCTTATTTACTCGCTTACTTACTTATTTACTTACTTACTTAAATGCTAACTTAAATACTATAATAATATAAAATAATATATATTTTTTAGAGTAGGTTATATTGGAAAAGTGACGTATTTTACATAAAATACTGTGAGATAGATACTATATAACTTTTTATATAAATTTCACGAGCAAAATGGCCAGTATCAAGAGACTCCCTGATTTTTTCAGTTATACTTATGAGAGCATGAGAGGTTGAGTTTTTGGATCGAAAACCAAATGGAAGTTCTGTCAAACAGTTGAAATTGTTGAGAAAAGAATAAAATCTAGATTACATCAGTTTTTCAAGGAGTTTACTAATGTTGGATAAAAGTGAGATTGGTCTGTATTTATTGCATAAAAATTTAGACCTTTTTTGAATCAGGACAGAGCGGAAGATATTTTAAGAACGTCAGGAAAGGTGCCATTTTTGAAGAGTGATAGTGATAGTTGTTATATTTAACGTGGGGAACCAACAAATTGCCGAGAAAAAATTTCCAGATGGGTCCATGTGGCGGGTCTTGAAGTACTTAGAACGCCCATTTGCGTTTACGAAATTCGCTCAACCAAACAATCCGACCAATTTGAGCTAGCGTTGCATTTACGCAATAAGTTTTGCTCAGATGCTCAGAGATAACATAGAAATACATTTCCACCAGAAGTGGGAGTCGAACTCGTAACCTTTTGCTCCTTAGTCAAATATCCCACCACTGTGGAGATGTTAAAAAGTTTTGCAAGGGTGGAAGAAAATTCTTTATTGAAATCGTTAAGAATATTGGTTGGTATACTATTAGGTCCAGATATTTTTCTAGATTTCAATTTCGATATGAGAGTAGAAAGTTCAAGCTGATCATTAGGAGATGTATAAGATGGGTGGATGTTAGTTTTAAGCTTTTGAGCAATGGAAATGAAGAAAGTTTTGAAGTTTTCTGAAATATGTGTAGGGTCTGTCATATAACAGTGATTCTTGTAGAGAATTTGGAAATGAGCTCGAGTGATTATTGACATAAGGTTTTTAATATCTTTCCAAGTCTAACGAAGATTATTGACACTTTCAGAGAAGAAAAAGAAGAGAAATGATTTTTATACTGCTATG
The DNA here is from genome assembly GCA_035046665.1 of Euphysa ruthae. Classification (NCBI taxonomy): domain Eukaryota; kingdom Metazoa; phylum Cnidaria; class Hydrozoa; order Anthoathecata; family Corymorphidae; genus Euphysa; species Euphysa ruthae. Next base: position 2,390 of record JAUZNK010063622.1, read on the forward strand.
AGTTAAAGCATTCAGCACATTCTTTTATCATTTGTACTCAAAGTTTTAGTTCTGTACTCAACAGGTTTTGCTTTTGAGAGTTAAATTTTCCTAAAAGTTTTCTTGATGAAACTCAAATGTCATTTAGATAAACGTTGCAAAAAAAGGGGTAAATTATTCCTACAAAATATTTTTATTGCAGTAAATATGATTAAAAACTGAAAAAAAATCAGTAAACATTCACATTTTATAGCAGTTTATAGCAGTTTTTGACGAAATTCGAAAAAAAATTATGACCACAAAATTTTCACTAATCAGCAATAATTTTTTATTGGCAAAAATATTTTATATTCACCGTAAACGCTCGTTTAAATCACCACTATCAATTAAAAATCCTCTTGATAATGCGGCCACCTCAAAGTATAAATTTTGAAACATGCACACAATGCTCTTATTTAAAGGCATTGTGGGCTAGCGGTAGCACATTTTCCAATAATATTGCAATGTAATGGGAAATGTCGTGGGTTCAAATCCACTCGAGAGCGAAAATAAAAACTTTCGTTATCGATTGTTGCCATAGCAACAAATGGGAGCTTTAAATTGAGCCAATGCCTGTTAGGCTCAATTTACAAATTTGTTTCAAAACTGTTTCAAGCCAATTCATGATAATATCTTTCAAATATTCTTCAAAATTATAAAGTTCATAATCGAGCACAATCGACCAATAGAATTTACAGTGTATATGTAGAAATATAACTTAATAAACAAAATTTTTATTGTCTATTTATCCGCAAAAGGAACATATTTACAAAATTTTCTTCCATCCATTCAAAATACTAGAAAATAAACATGTTATAAACTACTAAACTCCTCAAAATATCGACAAAAACGGCCTTTTATCACAATGTATAATTTTTAAAATTCCGTGAGATATTCACCCGATTCTCTAAATTCTCAAATATTTTTCCCAATTTTTAAAGTATTATGCACATCACAAAAAAGAAGTAAAATAAATAATATCAACGTGTTATAACAGTCCTAGTAAAGAACGGTTTATTTTTATTTTTCCAATAAATGTGTTTTACAAGGTACTAACCGTGTGATTTGGCGACTAAAACTAACCAGCAATAGTACGAGCGCGTACTTTCCAATATTCTTTTGACTTTTTAAATTAGCCCACTGTGTATTCCGAATGCTTGCCGTAGCCTTTTTAAGTTTCTGTAAATTTCTCTGGATTAACTTTTTTAGAAACACAATATTGTTATTAATGTAAAATCTCTATGGAAAAACAGTCGAGGAATAGCGGCAATTTCGTGTGGAAAATACCAATAAACATGTTTTGGAAAGCTGTTATCGGATTGTGCCAAAGCTAAAAAAAGTATACTTTCAAATATTTCGGAAGGCAGTGATGTCAAGTAATCGGTTTCGTTTCTATTCTCACAAATTATGTGCCTCTGAAATTTTTACTCCTTTTTTGTCTTGTCAAAATCTTTACTACCTTTAATCTACAGAGAGTATACGGAATTTATTTTTGATTTCGCTTAAAATTTGTCGTAGAATAATGTTTTATTTATAAATTATCAAATGAACTGTTAATGTATTATTCACCGGCTGTTGTAACCTCTAACAAATGCTGCGCTTTGATGTGCTGAATCTGATCACATTCCCCGTCAATTTGGGTACGCAATGTCCATTTTCAAATCACAAAAAAGAGAAGTACCATTTGCAGTTTTTTTCTATTTTCTGCGAATTCTAAGTGCCCTGGGAGATAAAAATAGCTAACTGGTTTATCGATAACATGTCCAAAATTAAAAATATGCTCATTTCCGTCAAATTTCAAACGTGCAGAAGGTAGTGCCAACTTCGATAGAAAATATATTCAACACCACAATAGCTCCATTAGATACATGGGTCGCAATTAAGTCATTTGAAACTCTCTTTTTTGTGATAATATCAACGATATTAGGGTTAGATATTTGTTGATACTGATACACATGTGATTTTTTATCAGTTTTTAAATGTTCCTCAATTCTTTTATTCAAATGTCTTTTGGTTTGACCAATATAACTAGAATTACCTCTAGAAAAAATAAATTTATAAACAACATTTGATTTGAATTGTGGTGGTAGTTGATCTTTTGTTGAGAAACAAATTTTGATTTTGAACGAATTAAAAGCTAGTTTGATATCAAGACTTATACAATATTTTTTACAAAGTGAAGTTAGTTCAGTTTGAGTTTGTTTCGAAAATATACCAATATAAGGTATTTTAAAATAGCTAATTTCTCGTGATTGTTTGTTATCATTTTTTTTGGTTGAATGTTTTTTGTCTAAATATTTTTTAATTTGGTAATCTATAAATTTTAATGGATAAGAATTCTTTTCTAATATGGTTTTAAGTTTAGTTAAATCAGAGTGTATTTTATTCTAAGTACTATTAATATTATAAATTCGGTCAATCAAGCATTTTATCATGCCAATTTTGTAAGATAAATTATTGAAGCTAAAATAATTTGTTAATAAACCAGTATAAGTGTTTTTTCGAAAAATACTAGTTACAATATTTTCATTGTTATTATTAATTGAAATATCTAAAAAAGAAATTAATTTATTTTCTTCATTTTCCATTGTAAACGTGATGTTTTTATGTTGTTTTTTAACTTTATCAAAAAATTCTAGGCAATCATTTTCGTTATCAAATAAAAGAAAGATATCATCTACATATCTGCGATAAAACAATGGGTTTTTACCTGTGAAATCGAGGTGTGTTCTACTGTCATTTTGGCATTCAACACTTATATAGAAAATTATTTGAAAACGTCCACAAGGCAGAAAAGACACCAAAAAAGATTCTTCGTGAATATATAATTAATGCCACACCAAATATTTCCAGATTGAGTTTGCCAGAACTATTGTCACATGAGAAACAAATAAATCTCTAGTCTAATGTCTTACAGATCTTTAAGATTATTTCAATATGTTTTCTCTGGTAATATTTTCTTATTTAACTCAAACAATGGCGATTCACGAAACAACCACGAGGAATCAGACACGCTGTTAATCCATTGCCTATGTTTTGCGGTACTGGAAAACTGTACGGTGTATGCAACTAATACGGATAATTTCCGCATATTATTAAATCACGGAAATGAATCAAACTGTAATCGTTTTTTTTTATGATCAGCAACGTTATTGATATCGATATGGTCTGCAGATATCTTATCAAATCAGGAGTATAAAGCTTTTTGTCGGTACATTGCTAACCGAATGCGATACCAGTGGTAAATTTAATGGGAATAGCAGAGAGTTTTGCTTAAAATTATTTTTAGAGAACTCGTTAATGATATATTTAAATAAGACTTTCAGGATTGCCAAGAAATTGTCAACCATGATTTCTTATTTAGAGAAGTTTATATGCAGGGGCTACATGATGACAGAAGCTGCAAAAATTAATTTGCACGGTGTGAGATGAGCTTATTTCAAACGATATCCTACAGAGTTTGAAAAACTTCCACACACGAGAGGTGTATTTAAAAACCACTTGCTTAAAGGTCATGATTAATTAAACCAATGCGCAAACGCTAATCAGGCTATAATCACAACATTAGATCCTGTTGAGTATGGATGGGATCTGATGAACGACATGTATGTCAATGCAACTACCAACAATGAAATTGAACTAATAACTTTATCAGAAGAATGTACTATTAAACGTTGTAAATGTTCGAAGGAAGGCCAAACGTATAAGGATTTTTGCGGATGCGGTGAAAATGTGAGAACGTTGATTATATAGAACAGCTATTTTATCTCAGACGATTGGACAAGAAACTGAAAGTGAAAGCAATGTTAGCGGAGACGATTGAATCTAGTATTATCAAAGACATGGATATTCTGATTTAGTTCATCATTATTATTTAACAATTTCTATCAAATCATACTGATAATCGATTTCATCAGGTCACTTATCGACACTTTTAAATCCTAAATGGTTTTCATAATTTGTTTCTTATTAAAGTCAATAATTACTTTCAAATTTTGAATATAATTGCACATGTTAATAAATGGCATAAAACTGTGTTTCTTTTGTAAAACTAACATGTCGTACACCCATCTTTGTCAGAATTCATTTTCAGTTTTTGCGGCAATATTTTTTTTTGAATTCCTTGTTAAATTTTAGTAGCTTGCAAAAACTGTTAGCAACAAGAGAAAATATCTAAGAAGATTGGCCCAAAACTACCAATTATACTTGCTTCAAATGAAGTAATGAAGCAAATTGGGGTAGATCTTTGTACTTTAATGGGTATCAATATTTAATTTTATATGATTATTATCAAATGGGTCTAAAGCAAAAGCAGTAAAAGATAAAATTGCTTGAACTATTGCAACCTTTCAGTATAAAGTTAGTTACAACATAAGATGTATGTATGAAAATACAAATAAATGATCAGTACAGAGAATTTTTTAATTTGGTATCCGAAACCTAACAAATAATGACTGGAGCTGAGCAAATGATGACCTCAGCTATCATCCTCAGTTAAATGGTTCATGTGAACGCCAAAACACCACTATCAAAGATTTCCTCATAAACGTACTAAAAGAAAAAGAAAACCTTTGGCCAGAAGTCATTGATAGGATTTTATTTGCACATAAAGTTAACATTGACACTTCTACAAAGTTCTCGCCATTCTTTTTATTTTACAATAGACACCCACTCCTACCTATTTATTGGTGTTAAAATAAAAAAAACGAAGCAAATGAAAATTCTTATTATTATGATACTTTTAATGTGGTGCTTAATTCAGCTTAAACTCAGGCAAATGGCAATATTAAAATTTACTTTTGAAATCGGCTCGAAGGTGCGTTTAAAAAAACAAAAATATCAGGATAGAAAAGACGGAAAACTTACGTACAAATGGATGGGGCCATACAAACTCAAATCAATCACCAAAACTGGTCTCAGCGTTCTCGTCAATGAAAAAGTTAAATCTCTTTGAAAAAAAATATAACATTAGTCTACTGAAACCATTCTTTTCCAATGGATGAATAGATAATATGGAACAGCGCCAAAAAAATTTAGATAATGGAGTAAGATAACGATAATAAACACGAAAGGATGAAGAGTATTCAAAATTAACATATTTTAATAAGCTTCCTGATAAAACCGTTGAAATAATTGTTTTTTTCTACAACATCATCAGAGCGAATTCTGAATACGTATCACTCTTTGACTAACACTTGCGCAAGGTTTAGGTCCGTCATTAAAAAGAAAAGAGTATAAATCTTTCCAAGATTCTATTTCACATTTTCCGAGAATTTAGTTAAAAATCTTAAATGTAAAGGAACAAAATCAGTATTAGTGTTCAAAATGTTTTGGCCAGTCCAGTGGAGCTGTTGAATCTGTTAAATGTATTATAGGGAGAAAGAATTGGTGGTCAGTTTGGTTGGTAACTGAAGAGAACAAGTATGATTGATTCATAGTGGAGCGGCATTTTTGGAAATCTACAAAACAAAATGTAAATTTCTCTCAACAATACGATATAATTTTTGATCATCTAGAAGACTTATGGTTGTGTAATGAAATATACAATCTTAAGAAAAATGACTTAAGAGTACTGCTTTCTAAGCATGAATGGCTTAACGACCTGGTGTTGCTCATTTGTTCAGCCTTTAGGCTATTGAGTACTACCAAACATTACCAGCTTTGTTTTAAAAACATTAATTGAAATATTTTTTAAATATGATTGTTTTTGGTAAATAAATACTTACTTACTGTATTATGGATGCAGCACATTAAGATGTTGGTCCTTTAATCTTACAAAATTGGTCAAGGATAAAATTTTTTATTACAAACAAAATGTTATTTTAATAATTGACCCCAATGAGAATTCCTGGTCTTGACAGTGATAGTTGTTATATTTAAAGTGGAGAACCAACAAATTGCCTGACAATATTTCCAGATGGGCCCACGTGGTGGGTCTTGGAGTACATAGAACGCCCTTTTGTATCTACAAAATTCACTCAACCAAGCAACCCGACCAATTTGAGCTAGCGTTGCAATATGCAATTAGTTATGCTCAGAAACTCAGAGATATAATGGAAATAAATTTCTGCCAGAGGTGGGAGTCGAACTCGTAACCTTTCGCTCTGGAGTCAAATGACGTACGATTGTGCCAACTCCTGTCTTCCATATATATGGCCCTTGTAGACCAACGGCTTGTATTTTTTTTTCAAAACATTTTTTGTTAGATTAAAAAAGCACCCAATTATATCAGCGTTTGGAAATAAATGACGAGCTGGATTTATTGCGGCAATCTCAAAACCAAACAATATTGAACATGGATGATTACCAGGAACTGACAGTCGATTTCGCAATTCGGTGAAATAACGTTCATACATTGCACCCGTTTTGTTCGGGAGCAGTGCGTAAATGCAGGGAATCGTTCTTCAATTTACTGTTGCTTGTGTCGTGTAAACTGGGAAAAATACCTCAGGGCAAACTTTCAACACCCATCATTGTACCAATCCTCCGATTCAACCAGAAGTCGAAGGGCCTGGTCGGTAGTGAATATTAACATTCTATCATTATCTCCAATACTACTACCAAACAAAAGAAATCTTTCTCCATTTCGAGTTTGTTGAAATTCGACAGGAAGTTGCGGTATTGCTCCTCTAGCTATTGGATTAGTTTGATGATTCATATCCCTTCTTTGATATTGTTTTGATTTTCTATCTAATATTTCTTTGTGGTCCACTATAGGTAAGGTTGCAACCGCAGCATTAGAGATATTTTTAAGTTTGTTTGCAATTAAAACTTGTGGTGCTTCGCGCGAAAACTCAGCGATTTCTTTTAACTGGGACTTTACCTCTGGAATTAATACAATATATGCATATATATTTTTTTAAATATGAAAAAATGGGGCTATCCCACTTATTCGATAACCCAAATATCATTTAAAAATTTAAAATATTTTATTTTCTTTCTTATTTGAAATACTAATTTTGTAAAAAAAAATATTTTTGTGGAAAATGAAAATTCAATTGACATCTCAATTGCTTGTGATAAATAGGTATATTCCGAGAAAAGAGGTTGGAAGTGGGGAGAGTCTTGAGATAATTTTACAACTTGACATACCTTTGGAGGCTTTCGTCTCGTCTTAGCAAGGTCAAGGGACCGGCAAAAAAAGTTCAAGATAGTGAAGTTTCGAGAAATGGGTGTTTGAGATTAAAACTTTTGATTGCAGTGGGTAAAGTCAAAATTAACACATGCAAACAGCGAGTGCAACCTGACTTTTATACTCTAATTTCTAAATTTTTTATGAAATTTAATTTGAGCCTTTAAGCCTAGTCCCTCCCTAAGAATAATAATGAAGCTATCAATTTTTTTCGAGGTGAGGATAGGGTTTTTTTTACAAAAAAATTAATATTCTGAATATTCTTTGTCGTTTAGCTTATAATTTCTAGCTCCATGCCCCTGAGTTGAAATTAAAGTGATTGAATGGGAAACATGGTTTACAGGAACCCAGCTAAAGTCATTTCTTCTTGGCCAAGAAAAGATATTTTGATGGCTTTTGCTCATGAACTTAAAGTGAACATCTTTGGTTTCCAAAGAAAATTTCTTTTGTTATGGAATTACTATATGCAAACAATTCTCAAAGATCAAGAGCTACTTTGTTTTTAGCTTGGATTATGTCCTATATGCTTTTTAAAAAAGCTGATTCTAATTAGTTATAACTTGTTTTTCATGACCAGATTTCAATAAAGTAGAGCTAAAATGTTCCTTAAATTTGTTTCTGTTTTATTAATTGGTTTATATTCTCGAGAGAAATATTCTTGAGAGATATTTTATGTTACACCTTCTTAAGACCAAAATGTTTAGTCCTGAAAGCTGACTTTTTACTCTGCTTTAAATCAAATTTAAAAATTGGTTTTAACTATATAGTGAATCATTTATGTTAGACTAATGTAAGTTTTGAAATTAGTAAATTTTGTTGTAAGTCCTTCCCAAAATAGGTCTGAAATTAGAGTTTTCAATGGTTTTCTGACTTATAAAAGATTATATCAGCTTGTCATGCATTTTTAGGCCTATTATTTCTATACATATCAAGCCTTTGCCCAAAGAGCTTTTTAAAGAAAATTTCAAGTGATTTTGATAAATGGTTCTGAAATTATGAGATCATCAATTTTGAAAAATCTTCCCCTAACCCACTAAATATTGAACTTATAGCTTTTCACCCATTTTCTTCCTAAAAATGAGTGTAAAATCCATCAAGAATCCATTTTTTTTTATTGGATTAGTAAATCACTGATGAATGGTTTCCTAAAAAGGTTTTTCGCTCCGGAAGAGAGTACATTTTTTCATAATTTCTTTGCCAGGCCATATTTCAGACACCTATAAATTTTGAGATGATCATGCAAATCACTTGACTTTTTTACAATTTTGATAGTATTCCAAGTATATTTATCATTTTTTTAGGCTTCATTTGTGTATATATATATATATATGCACATCGGTTTGTCGCTTTCTGAGAATATCATTTTTTTAAATATACATAAAGTTCTTCAAATTTTGTTCATTTCAGAGAAGTTGGTTAATTAGGTCTATATAAACACCTCTAATGCCTTATAATTTGGTTCCAAACTTTGATTTCAAATAATTTTTTGAAGTCACAATTGAAGTAACCTCTGTTGAAAAAAGAATGTCTAATGCATGAAATCAAAACAGGATGGTGTTGGCCCTAAATTTTATTTACTGTCTTTATTTAGGGATATTAATGTTTGCTGATGGCAACAAGTTGGACTGACGATCTGCCTTTATGCAAACAATCTGGTGTAGGTCACCAGATAAATCTTATTTACAGAGCTGATGGTGAGTATGGAGAAAGTACGGCATACGAAGATAAAAGTTTTAATTTTCAATACAAGGATGGTTGTTCCATTTATGGCGTTCTTGATGGTCACGATGGCTCCCATGTAGCTAACTTTGCTCAACAAGAACTTTTAGCTGAACTTTGTCTAGGAGATATTGACAGTAATTGTTTTTATTTTTATTCGATATTATTAATACTCTGAATAAAAGATAATCTTTTTCAAGACCTTGAAATAAAAAAATCACATAGATGTTGTAAATCTTAACGTTTATGAAGATCATTTATAATTTTGAAAATAAATAATAAGTCATTTTTTTCTGATTATGGTTTCCTAAATGCTCATTAGATTCAAAATTTTGGGCTTTTGTGAGACATCATTTGAGCAGACTTCATTTTGAATTAAGGAAAAACTAAGAGTAATAGTGACTAATGAGCTGGAATGGTTCTGCCTGTGCCTTACAATTTTTCTACAATACAAGTTACTTCTATCTTTACTTCATTGAAGATAAGATAATTGCAAGATCTGCTTCAATGGGATTAATGAATAAATGAACTGAATTGACATCCAAGTACCATTACAGGAAAAAATTTTATATTTCTTTAAAAAGTTGCTGCAATGAATTTGGATGCAACTTTTCGATTTTTTATCTGCAGGTTGTTTAAGAATTGTGCAGGTAGCGCTGAATCCTGTTTTTCCTTTTGCTGGCAGTCGGCATCTGTTGTCCTAGTATTCAAAAATTCTGAAGAGCAATTACCATTCTATTTCTTTTTTCATTTATAAGTAAGATTTTTGAATCATTGATTAACTCATGTGATACTCGTCACTTAGAGTCGCTCAATATATTTTCTGATTATCAATATGTTTTTCGTTCTGGTAGGTCCAACTCTGATGATCTCTGACTGTCATCTGTGAACGTGTGTATCAATCTCTTGATGTTTAATGTGAATTTTAGCCTTGCAGAAAACAACTGATTAAAACAAAAGTAGTGTTGAGTCAAACTTAAACATTTCATTCAATAAAAAAGTTTTGCTTTAAAGTAGAAAGAAAGAAAAATTGAGTATAAGATTTTTTTACATGTTTTCGGAGCATAAATACGTGTTCTTGAAATTAAATTTGATATTTTGAAAATTTATATTTAGAGCTATAATTTACAAAAATTAAGAGATTAAATCTGCATAAAGACAATGCAAACTTTCCTTTTTAAGGCCAACAGTGTTTTATACTGGTTATATATTATTCTGTTAAATTATCACTTGTGAGGTTCTGCAAGTATTTTTTTGGATGCAATATTTTTGTACTGAGCTTTTTTTACTTCAAAAGTTTTGAGTGGATTCTGTAAGATTTTCTTAGATATCTTTTAGGAGGCTTTTCATTTTTGAGCAGTTTGTGCTTTTATATATTTTTCAATTGAAATTTTGTTCACAATAATTTATTGCATCATCATTATTGTGAAAATTTTATTATTGGTCTCTAGCATGAATATTCTATAATCGATCACTATTTGAACATTTTACTTGGGATCATTATTGTTATGCTTAATTATAAGGAAAATTTTTTCATTACAATTGTTGGCATAAAGCTTCCATAATTAAAGCAGTATACAATGTTAAATGTTTTTTATGCTTTTATCTTAAAATTTTATGTTACTATAAGTTTTCTAAAAATGAGGTTTACCTTATACCAGTTATTAAGATATTTAGAAAGACTTTTAAACCTTCGGAATTAATTGTTTAAGAGATGGGGAAAAAAATTGTTGGTGATACAAGAAGCCATTAAATATTACCATCACCGAATTACCAATGTTAAGCTCTATGGTCAGTTTATACACAAAAATTTACTTTTGACATTTAGGCATGCAAAATTTTGGGTCCTTTGATATGGACCAGTTTAAGAGAATGCACAAAAGCTAGTAACAATATTAATATATTTAACCATAAGATTTGCTGAAAATTTGCTGGAACAGGTCAGTGGAATGGGCAAGATAGTGGGGGGACAGGCCAGAATTTGGGCTGGTTGGAGTGGGGGAGTCCCACATCCCCACCCAGTAGGTGAAACCCTGAGTTGTGTATTATATTTACTATTTAACATCACTATTGTAGAGATTTGAAAGTTGGTCACTATCTTGAGCATTCTAGGTCACTATCATTAGCAACAAATGATATAATTTATAATTATAATAAAGACTTCATGAGGAGATATTTCACATACAATATTTATTTATTGATTTCATATTATTTCAAAGGAAAAATAATTTTAAAAAACAACTATATATTAAAAAATTGAGACAATTATGTCACTTTATTTTCTAATTGACTTTTACTTCATTATTTAAATATTACAAATAAAAATTTTTTATACAAGTTTATGTTTTTCTGTGTCATTTTCTTTTAATTTTTAAATTGAAACATTCTTCACAATTTTTTAAAAAAATACAAAATTTGTTTTTGTGAGCATCCTTTTCAATGACAAAACTAGCTCCCTCAGATGAAAATTTAAATGCTTCTTCCACCTCAAACCTCTTAAGGTATTATGGTATGTTTGCAATAATTTTTGTTAATCAATGAGGAAAGGAGGAAAGGAACAGGAAAATTAAAATTTCATTATCAGCTGTATTATACTTATACTCATAAAAATATCAAAGTTTTAATTGTACCACAACCATAAATCTCTCACTTGTACATTTGTTGGTCTATTGTGGTCCCAATTTTGTTCTAAATATTTGTAGTAAAGCTAAAAATAATCAATAGCCGTGACCATGAAAAATATTACAAACAAATATTTTCGTGAGACAAAGTTAATTGACATGGCAGCAATTAGTTTGTGATATCCATTTAATTTTTCATAAAGGGTTCTGGAAAGAGAACACTCAGAGCTGTTTCCTCAAAATTTTAACCGCCATTTATTACATCTACTGCACTCCAATTTTTAAAATTTTAAATAATTTACTTTGACTACCTGTCATTTGACAAAATGTTGAATCCAATGCGCACCCAAATTGGGCTCAAGTAATATAACCCCGGTAAACCTACAAAAATTGGTATATATATTTTTTCTTTTTGACTTGTAACAATTATAGTTTTATTTGAAATTGGCTGGTTTGAAGGTAAAATTAAATTGAATATCAAATTTCATTTAGAGATGGAAGTTTTGGCTAGGTTGCGCTTGAAATGATGTAAAACTAATTTTACAGAATATTTTTTTATGTTATTCTAATTAATGAGGAGTTTTGTTATTGCTATGAAATTTTAATTTTTACGTTTTTTTTTTACCTTAAAATATTTTGCAAGGATGAAAGAGTTCCGGATTTATCCGGAAATCCAGATTTGTATGTTTTAAGTTAGTATTCTTCCGTAATGGAAAACTAACAAAAACTTTTGCGTAAATAAACTTTTTTTAATCTTAGTAAATATTTGTTACAGCATATAAGTATATATA
>JAUZNK010063633.1:0-14669 GCA_035046665.1 Euphysa ruthae
ATATCTTTGTCAACATGAAGCTTAGATTTTTTAAATTTCTTAAATTTTGCATTTCTGATATCGATTTTTTCTGCAATTTCTCTATCAAACCATTCCTGACTGTTGTTTTTTAGTTTATATTGCCTTATAGGAGCAAGATTGTTTATTACATCTGTTATTTTTTGCACAAAATCAGAATAAGCCAAATTAATATCAGAGATCATATCATAATTAGGGAATTACCAACAAACTCTTTACAGCAAATGTGTAAGTTGAATAAGAAAATCATTAAAGTGACTCCAAGTTACTTTGGCAAGTTGGTCTCTTTTTAAGGAGTTTCTAAAATAATGAAGAATCCTTTTTATTTCAGCAAAAAAGCTTACGCGGTTCTCGAGTTCTATGTGTTGGAAGTTTTGGGCTATGGTGTGAATCAGGCCTATTGATGACATCACAGTTGCATATTGGACATTTAGGACATCACATTTCCATCTATATCTTCAAAAGCATTTACAACTTGTAAATAATGTTTGGTAAGATGATAGATGTTTAGTGCTTTTACTGATACTGCACAGATGTTTATGTTTTTATTGATTTTGTACAAAATTTGTTATTTTATCAGTGACTGGTGACCAGTTCCGAGCTCTTATGTTTTTGGTTTATTGTTAATAAATCAAATTTAAATTTTCAAATAACCTTGAAATTTTTTGACGAGAGCCGTTATAACATGACAGATATGCATTTGAATTTCCTTTGAAAACCATAAAGCCAAAATAAAAGTATTCCACGTTGTCCAAATACCTAAAAGAGCCTGGGACAAGCCACTTGTCAAAAATATAATTTCAGTTTTTGTGCATGATTATTAAAGACTTTAGATATCTATCACCTTACCAAAGATTATTTAAAATCTGTTGTTACTATATCTGTTGAAGATATGGATGAAAATTTGATATCCTAAATGTTTCATACCTAACTGTGATGTCATCACAAGGCTTCTTTTAAACTATACCACAAAACTTCAAATGCTTATAACTCAAGAACGTTTGCTTTTGATGAAATAAAAGCATTCTTCATTATTTAAACAGCTTTAAATAGAGCCAGCCCAACATGTCGAAGTACCTTGGAATTCCTTTAAAATACAACATTGGTTAGTAACCTTATCTTGTATTGTATCTTCTGCTATGACATCTGCAATGACATTTTGAATAAAAAAGCTTCTATTTTGTATGTTGCATAGTCTTTAATCAAAAATTTATCTTATTATTCTCCCCAGCTCTCCCCAGTTCTCTTTTTGTCATGAATTTAGTTGTTTCTTTCGTTATTAAAAGTCTCTGTATTTTCATAGTTTGCAAGCTGATATTCTACAAAATAAAATCTTTTTCTGCTCTTTCATTAGCACTCTAACACCTTTCTGGAATACCTATATATACTATTTAATGCTCTATATGAGAGTTGATGTTATTTAATGTAGGGTAAAAATAAAATGACACATTCCAGAAAAACTCATTTAGTAAGACATCTGACTCCTAACCTTAAAGTTCCTGGTTGAAATCCGGGTATCGCCCACTTAGTGTATAAGTAGCATTCGATTTGTTGTTAAAAATTTATGGTTGTCTGGCTGAGCAGCTATTTACCGTAAGCTCAAATGGTAGCTCTAAGTACACCAGAACCAAACCCTGGGCCTTTCTATAAAAATTACCTTTATGCTATCTGTTGGCCCCATGTTAAGAGATTCAAGTACATTGGAAATATGTAAATACACTTATACGCAAAGGAAAAAATAAATCTTATGCGTTAAAAATATTATTTTTGATTGCATTTCTTTTTAATTTCATCTTGTTTTACTAAGATCATTTAGAACAAATTCTACTCACCTTTTTTTAAGTAAACTGTATCTTCTAGTCAATGTATAAATTTTAGGCAGCAGTTTAATTGGTTATATTTTAAATTTTATATAGAAACAGTAGACATTTAAATAAAGTCACTTTGACAGCTTTAGCAGCCAACCAAGAAAATTAATTACATCAGAGAATTTATATTCAGTTAAAGAGAATGGCAAGCTATATAGATTATTAGTAGAGTTAATACTTATTAATGTAATAGATAATAACATGAATATATAAAAAATTACAGCAAAAAACTTCTTCTGAATTTAGTTTTTCAAAAGGTTCTTAAAATTATTGGTAAAAAATTATAATTTTTATATATTTTATTTTATTTTATATTTTATATATTTCACTCATCGTGATTTTGATTCAAAACTTCACAGATCTAGTGATTAGATTTCTGAGATTTTGAATCAAACTCATGTAAACATGTGTGATAACGCCATTGAAAACCATAAAGAATATATTTGTTTAAAAACTTTTGATTAAGGTCCATCTAAACTCTTCAGGATAAAATTTTTTTAAATGCTTATATGGGAGTTTTAGAGAAAAGTTTGCGGAATTTACATATAAGAAGTTTTCAAAATTTGGCAATTATTATATTGTTATGAAAGTCCTTTTCCCTTTATAGAAGTTCATTAGATGTAGAATGATTCTAATTGTAAAACTTACCTACATAAATATCAATATAACTAGGGATAATATTTTGCTTATTTTTAAGGAGTTAGGAGTAATGTAGAAATTATACGATGAAAGGAATTGCATTTGTAATATATATAATAATAGATATGATTATTTTTGTAAATGTTAGCTAATACAGTTTGATTCCCTGATTGTTTTAATTGCTGCTCATCTATATATCGTGATTGTTAAATGTCATTGGTTATCAAATTTCCTGGCAAAAAAGTTTTGTTGTGGAAATATAAATTAAATTTTCCAAAATTAGAAGAATTGTCGCTCATTTGAAATGCTTTGCATCCATTTATGAACAGATACTGCCTCTGTTGATGGGAAAGACAAATTTAAATGTGATATGTTATTTTATTTTTTATTTATTTTTCTTTATTTGTTATATGAGGTTTTCAAATTGAGGAATCCAAATTAAATCTTAAAGTGTTTCTACTTGAAGTTTAACTATTAAAATTGGATGAATAAAAGGTACTCTGGTTGAAACAGAAATACTTGCTGTTAAATGTTTATATAATGTATACTCTCACTTGAATTCAGGTGTAGTGTTAAAAGTAATATTTTAGTTTAGAAAACATACTTTTTAGATAATGAGCATGAACTTTTGACTGCACTACTCCAAGAAGGTAAATTTTATTACAACTCTGAACCTTTAAAGTTCAATTTCTACACCCGTGTGTTCATATTTTTTCATAATTAAAACCTTTTAGTATACTTTATAATTTTCATCCAAAATAGGGTCAGATATCTGGAAAAACGCGGTATTTAAAAAAAGATTCATACGGAATGTCATCGTACGTAATTTTTGATACATTAATTTCTCTATATATCTTTTTATTTATTCCTTTTTAACTGTTATGAAATATTTGAATATTTTGTGAATTTACAATCTAACTTCTTTTTTTAGAAAGCAAAAAAGAAGCAGAGAAAAAAGATGAAGGTAATGTATTTATTGTTAAATCACCTAATAAATTAATTTAACAATTAATCAATCAATTAATTAATTTTCTATGAAGTTGAAAAAAATGTTTTACAGTTAACACAAATTTTTTCAATATTCGTCTATCAAAAATATTTGTGTACATACAGAAAAAAAATCTGTGTTTGCAAAAGTGAAGTGTAAAGAAAGAAAGTGCACTTCAAAATAAATATCCATGAAACAGATAACCACTTTGTATCTCTAGAAATTTTTTATTTCAAGGATGGTTACTGAAGCAGATATGATTGTAAGACCATTTAAGCTTACAGACAAATTTTGATTGAAAACCGTTTATAGCTAAAATTTTAAAATAAAAAATGAATGAATTTTAAACCAAAAATAGAAATCACCAACAGATACAAGGCTGATAATTGAGTACAGTACTTAATACACTCCAAAACCACTTTCAGATATGAAGGTGGCATTAATTTATGCAAAACCACAAACTCATAATTTGAAGAAAATTAGTTAAATAACCAGATAACAAATGGGGCATTATTTTTTCATAGTCATACCACTTCCTTTAAAATCACAAAAATATAAAATAAAAATAGTAAGGCAAAGTAAAAATACATATACATAAGGGAATTTGGCACAAATGGGGACATAGGAGCAAAATTATAACACTCATTTGTCTACACTCTCAGATCTAAATGACCATGACTCTCTGGTCCACAATGACCATATTACATAGTGGAGTTGACAGTGGTAGGATGTTTGACTATGGAACAGAAGTTAGCGAGTTTGACTCCCACCTCTGGCAAAAAATTACTTTCTATGTTATCTCTGAGTCTCTGAGCGAAACTCATTTCATGATGCAATATTAGCTCAATAGATGATATTTCAATGTTGCAAAATATTATTTTGCGTGTATTAAAATGGTTTCATGTCACCAAGGCACCAAAATTTAGATATAAACAAACAAATGGATGGATGAATTTTAATCCAAAAATACAAAATTATTATAGACTAGCAGTAGATTTGGTTTGATGTCAGTATTTTCTGTCGAAGTTGCTTGGTAGGTACCTACTTTTTATTATGTCCATATTCATGTAGATACGAGCGCTCATTTCTATTGTTGAGTAGATTGCTTTTCTTTTTATTAAAAAATATTTTTTTGGAAAAACGAAGCTCGTATTTTCTGTTCGATGGAGAATTTTGACCACAATATTTAGTTGTTCAATATTTGATAATGGGAATATTGTCAGGCTGTTTAACGTTCGTAAATTTCTTCCGAAAGCTTTTTTTTTCTGTCATTTATTACATTTCTTTGGTTGGAAACAGTTTTTTATGATTGGCTTAGCTTATTTATAATTTATAATTAATTGGCATGAAAATCCCAAATTACAACTTTTCGTCCTCGTTCTTTTGTCTTCCTCAAGATAACCTGATATCTGTTTGGTTGCTAAAGCTTATTATTGTTTTTACATTGGGCATACTTACTTTCATGTTGTTTTCAATAAACCTATTTCTTCAACTATGGTTGGGTGGGAAATGGTTGGGTGGGAAATGCTTGTTAATAAAATAAAGTTTAGGAACTTTTTAGCTATAGTGGTTGTACAGTTAAATGTTGTACAGGATGTTAAATATTGTTTTTCCTATTAATGATTGATTTATTTTTGTTGATTCTCGGTTTGCATACATATTTGAGTTGGAAATTACATCCACCTCTTTTAAGTTTTCAAACTGTTGTATGCTTTTCTCAAATATTTATTGGTGAAGTTTTGAGAGACGTTTTTCATTGGAATTTCAGAGATCTTTAGGTATGTTGGGTCGGTAGTTTAAAAGTTCTATTATTGAGGTTTAATGTCATATGGAGAAAATTAATAATCTTTAAATTGCATTTTCTATTTTTAACTGATTGTCGTTGAATAAATTTTAGATACATGTTTTAAGCTTTTTAGACTTTGAACTATTCAGGTTTTTCAATACGGCAAGCCATTCTTCTCGATATAGCCCAATATTCTTTAGTAGAATGATTAGTGATTGGTGGAATGACTAGTAGAATGATTAGTGGAATGACTAGTTCGTGTAATTCTCTATCATCATAAGCGCTCGTTGTTGCATCAAATAATAAATGATTAAATCTGTTTTTATGTTGAGTCCTTGCTAAATAATAGCAAGGAAAACATGTTCAACTATTTTTGTTGGAATATTTAATACAATCAATACAAAAATCAGTACAAAAATTCCAAGAGCTTTATACTGTCATTGTTAAAACGTTTTATCCCTCAATTACACAAAACTTATTGAGATATGCTTTGAAATTTACAGTAAAATTCAAAAGTCTATCAAACTTATATTCCATTCAATGCAAGAAAATTTTTATTCTTAACTACAAAGGAAACAATACTCAACAAAAGAAACAAGTTCATATCTAGACATAAGTAGACATGATGAGGCGTACCTAATAAGAAACTTTGATAGTAAAGTCTGACATAAAACCAAGTCCATTGTTACGATACCCACACACTGAAGATCGGCTGAGACGCCTTGAAACTAAAGTATGAAACAAATTATTCATTTTGAACTTAATATATATTAACATGATTCATTTGTTCCTCAATAGCTTTATGAACTTGATGGGACATTTGATCACAGGTAAAGTTGTCTCCTTTAACTTAAGCATATATTATGTGTTCACCAGGTTTATATTATAGTAATTAGGGTATATCGAGGTTGAATTACTATTTCAATATTGTATTGATGAACTTTGTAAACAGGTATCTCTTTAATTTTTCAATGGACGGAAATTTTAGAGCAACCAACTTAATTTATTGCCTCAATTTCCACTAAACCTGTCAGAGTTTATATTGAATTTAAAAAGGGATCATTTAAAGCATGATATGATAGCTACAGAGCATGTTTCAATGATAACTAAGTTTAAAAAAAAATCAATAAAATAAAATTGACAACTGTTCTTTTTGACACAACATCTTTTAATTATCAAATTATGTAAATATTTTCAAATAATTAATTTTTTCAATAACTAATAGATGATTGTTGTCAAAATTTTTCTATCAAATTCTTTGGTCATAAGCTATACATTAGTTTCCTTGGTGGGTTAAAATTTTCATCCTTTACTTGGTGAAAAATTAAAGCACAAATTAACTGTTACCTCCCAAGTGTTAAAAGGAAGAGAAAATTAAAAAAAATTTTTGATTTCGATAAAGTTAACGATAATTATTCTTAATATTATTATTATTATATTAATATTATTATTTATATATATATTATATTATTATTATTTATATATTAATATATTATATATCATATTATGACATTATATATTATATATATTATATATCAGTAAAAATATTCTTCATTTGTTTCTTCTCCATGAGGGGATATTGAAGTTGCATTAATTTTTTCTTTTTTCCTGCGGACAACTGCAATTCTTATAATTTCAATTTGAATTTTAGGTACTGAGGATGAAATGGTGTTTGAAGCGCTTGTATTATCTGGAAAAGGTGAGTTGTTGAAAATTATTTATATAATTATTTATTTATTTATTTTACGTTTTTAATACTTAGTTAACAAATGTCTTAATTTTATTCACCTTTTCTTGTCCATGTGTTTAAATCAAGAAAACAACGTCTTATTTGTCAGATTTTACATGGAATTTGATGGGCATTTTAGATAAAAAGTGATGATGAAGCGAGATTTTTGGGCTTTTTTTGTTCATTAAAAAAAATATTTTTTTTCTGACCTTTGATACTTTACATTCTTATATGCTTTTTAATTTTTTTTTTCTGGTGAAAAACAAGTAAGGTGCAGTTGATGTCGGTTATTTTAAGATTATCTGTGTTATCAGGTAAAATTTAATAAAATTTCCTAGAATCAAGGAATTAATTATGAAGTTGGTTTATCTAACCACAATATAATTCAAACCTGTCGTTAGCGTTAGATAAGGAATTGAAGTGAATTTAATTGAGCATTGACAACTTTATATCAACTATTTTTTATCATCGACTTTATCATCGATAACATTCCATTTTTTTTCAGTAGTTTTTTTAGAGTAGAAACTTAGAAAAAAACTGGCAAAATATTCCTTGGGTATACCCAAATCAGGTCCCCCTTTTGTATACCCCAAATCTTCCCTCCTCACAATGCATATTTTATTTTCCTATAAGTTACATGCCTAGGTTTTTGTGCCAGGTTTTCCTAGATAATGTAGAAAGTTATTACAAAAAAACTTACAACAAATTTGGGCGGTAAACATCTGTCAGACCCGCCCTTTTGTTTATTCCAAATTAGCCTCTGATGTAAATTTTTAATACCCCATACATTACATTCCTATTTTTTGTGTTAGGTTTTCCTAGATAGTGTAGAAACTTATTACAAAAAAACTGACAAAAATTCCATTGGCAAACCGCAGTCAGTTACAGTTTCATATTTTGTGTGAGGTTTCCTTGAAGGTATAGATTTAGTTTCTACAATTTATAAAGTAACTTAAAAAAATATGACAAATTTTGGTTTTGAAAACATAAGTTTTTAATTTAATGTAACATGTAATGCTGTATGCAAACCATTTAAATTATTTAACCTATGGTGTTTAAATCTAGGTTTTCCACAAATTCATACCCATGTTTAACAACAAAAAAAGTAACTACTGTCTAACAAAATGAGACTAGAAATAATGTTCAAATAGATGCTTTTTGTCTTGATTTGGGTCACCTGTTAATCTTCCAATGTGTCTTTTACAGATAGCCTGTTTATCTATGGTAAGATATCGTCTTAATTTTTGCTTGAATTGCCAGACAGTCTTCTTCAACGTCACTGTAATAATCACTATCCGAATAGTTAACTTCTGAACAACTGCTTTCTGCTAAAAATGTTCAAATGCATAGTGTACATCCTGTATAAGTATTCATAACAATAAAAATGTTAATAACAACAGTAATAAGACACATATTTTTTTTTGTATTTAAATTACCTAAAATGTTAACCAAATAAATTGTTCATAGAAATTTTCTCAACAATATTTGCCATTTTATTTTACTTATTTTTATGTGTCGTGAAAGTGAAAGAAAATGATACTTAAACACGTATACCTTCAGCTTCATCATCAATGTTCTCTTCTGCAATTTCAAGAGTAGTTTGTGACATTTTATCTGTGAATCACATTACCTGGTATATCTCATCTTGAAATTTTTCAGCCAAATTCTATAGGGAAATCATCTGGAGGGTGAAGTAAAGGAGATGCTGCTTATTTTCTTACAATCAGTTGTAATCACATCAGTTTTTGATATAACACCTTCTTGTATGGTGGCATCATACTATCATCCAGCTTCTTTGCGCAGGGTAATCTTTCGTTTTGGTTTTTCGGATATTTTTCTATAAATATCTCTGTGCATCATTAAATTAATCAACATTATTTTTGCCATAAACTTTACATTTATAGCTTTCAATAGTGCTAAACGTTTCCTTTGACAGTTCTTTTTCTTTTGATAATGCTCTGAGTTCTTCCTGAGCTTTGACATCTAAAATTACATTCTCTAAAACCTTTAAGGGTTTTATACCTTTGCCTGAAAATGAGGTGATATAGTCGCAACCAGTCAGGGCATGGTATGAAGGTAGCACCCTGCATAGTATTTCTCTTAAATGTTTGTGCAGTAGATTTGCATTGATATACTGCCTGTTGTTTCTACTCTGTAGTACATCTAACAATATGTTCATGTTATTTTGTGTAGGTGTTTGGTACCAAAAGCAATAATAAGGCAAAGACAATATTGGTGTCAGCTGTTTGAATAACAACTTTATAAGGACATTCACAGTATCTAAGGTGATAGAAGATTCTGCTATCTGCTTCTTCATGACTTGAATAAAGTTCTTCACACCTTGCCAAATTGTTTTGGCAATTGTGCATAAAACATTTGTTGTTGGAGTTTTGTTGTAGTTTTGTTGTTGTAGTTGGAATTTAAAGTTTTGTCACAGAATTCTGCGAGTTCATCATCTTTCCATGTATTTATTAGGAATTCCATTAACGTTTCTTTAAAGGATGAGTTCCTTAAAGATTCTAGCCAGTTTCCAGGCCTCTTCTGGGATGAAAAGTTTTTGGTACCACCGGTTGATCAGTTGCTTCTCTGACAATCTTTTATAGACAATGAAATCCACTTGTCAGTGACAAAAGGAATTGTATTTCCATCATGATCAACAATCTTCGCAAGCAGATATCTTGCAACACCCGAAAATGTGTTGGAAGATGCTGATGTAGATGGAGAAAGAACATAGCGTTTATTTTAGTGCCATCAACTACTTTTGGTCCGACTGAAGTTATGTGACTTTCGAGGTGCTTCATCATATTAGATTTTGGTGTCTTAAGTAAAGACCCATTTATATGGCTGATTGGGAGAGGGACTGGTGTGAGTGGATAAGTCAAAACATGACTAGAGTCAATTTTTCTTTTCAAGAAAAGATACAGAAGGCTCTGAAATAGATCTCATGCAAAACATGTTGTCATTGCTTTTGACATTTTTTCTCAAATTCTGTAGCAAATGTTTTGAGTTTCTGCTTCTTTATTCGAATCTCTGAGGTCTTTCCCGACATTCAACAATGAGTTTATTACAATCAATTTCTCCGTTATTTTGAAACTGAAGTAAGAAGTTATGTTTCTTTAGATATGGCTTACCCTGTAGCTAAGTTGAACGATCTTTTTTTTTTCAACATCACTCAATGGATTCATGGTATCTTCAATCATAATTATTATCTTCTGAATAAGCAGGTTGTCCTTCACGATGTTATGTGGATACTTTGAGGTTTCGTCTTTCTTTGTCAAATTTGACTCATCAAGTAAATGGAGATAATTGTGGTTTGTAGAAACTGTGATTCCACCAATCGCTGTTTTGCAGATATCGAAATAGTGATTGATGATATTCCTATACCTTGACTGGCAGCATCAGCTTTTATTGTCTGCTCTAAGTTTAGATCTATTGGTATTGCGGAAAAATTTTTGTTTGTATGCCTCAATGCAAGCCAACCAGCATTGAGCTCAACCAAGACATCAGAATATGTGAGTGGGAGCTTTATTAATGCATCATAATACTTAACTAACTATCTAACATTATTCTTAATGTTTCGCTGTTTAACAAATGAAACATCTCTTCTCTATTTTCTTGAAAATTAATAAACTTATGTAGGTTCAGTACGAAACAGTCAGCACTTCATGCAATCTTATATATCTTTTATAATTTTTACCAGTCATAAACTGATTCTGCAATTTTCTTTTCTATAGCTTTGAAATAACGCCATTTCTATGTGAAATGAAACAAGAGTGATAAAAAGTCATAAGTTGGACTTTCTAATTGCATTGCCATTTTTGTGATGTGTAGGTGGTAGGTAACAGCAATACTTCCTTTTTGGGATTTAAGCAGTTTGAACAGATCTCCGTAAATCTCCTGCTACAACTGCGATGCTTGTAGGTGACTAGTTGATTTGAGGCAAATACCAAATTTTGTATGTGAAGTTTGGTTCTGGTGATAATCTAGAATTCCAATCTGTCCACAGGGTTGTTTGATTTTGAAGGTCTGAAGCATATCCATAACGTCTTTCTCCCAACTTTCAGTCACATAGTATTCTTCAAAAAACTTTCTTATTGGATTATCGGCAACAAAGTAGTCTGAAACATGAAGTTTGAGCGTTCTTAATGGTTGTATATTTAATCCTGTAGTGTTGTATGCTCTCCTTCTTTTTTGTTTTTAGATACTTTATGTGGTTTCTTGGTCTGCTTTTGTGCTTCTGCTTCAAATGACTAGATCAATAATATCATTAACATTTTCAACGGGTTGTTCATTCAGTGTCATGAAGAGTATTCTTTCCACTCATCGTATCAAAAAACTGGTCAGAATTGTCTTATGCGACTCCAGTGCCTAATTCATCACCAAATTTCATTCCAAATGACGTGATTTGATTGTTTTGATTTCCTTGAAAGGTCATCTCCATTTTACAGTTCAGCTATTGTATGATAACTTGAACAATGACCAAGCTCGTGACTTTGCTACTCCTTGTTAAACATTAAATGCTTTATTGGTTTCTTTTTTCCTGAAGTGGCAGCAAATATGAAGTCTTCGGCAATCGATTGACTTCTTATTTTTTTAAGTCGCTTTTCCTTTGTCTACATACATACTTTGTCTCATCAATCAAGTGTTGAAAAAACAGTGACAACTCAGGAACATTTAACTCTCCTTTTTGAATATCTTTGATCCTTATATTTTCAGGAAAAACGTTGTGCTTGGCTTCCAATATTTCGTTCCGGAGACTCAATTTTACATCACGTATCTTTGTTTTTGGTTGATTTTTTTCTGTTGCTAAACTAGATAAGGCTTCTTCAAAGGACAGAGATGCAGAAAAAAAGAACATTTCCTTGTTTAGTGTTTCCTCTAATTTGTTGTCTACATCTGGCAGAACAACATCAGCATACTTCAGGTTTCCTTTTTTTCGTATTTTGAGTATCACACTGCACTTCAACAGTACAATACTGTTTATTTCTTGGTTTATTATCGTCATGAAGGCAGCACACAGAACATAGACAAAGAAAACGAAATAAAATGCTTACAAACAAGATTTTACTAATGTTACAAGCATTTAGAGTTAAGAGACATCCTTTAAAACTGCTGTAGCGTGAATTTTGAAGCATGCTTTTTATATACAATTTTTTTTACGACAAGAAACAAAAATAAAGAGCTAATAATTTTCAAAATATCTTTTTTTGATAAATTTTTTTGAAATTGATATATATATATATATATATATATATATATATATATATATTTATATATATATGTATATATATATATATATCTCTATATATATGTATATCTCTATATATTTATATATATATATATATGTATATATATATGTATATATATATATATATATGTATATATATGTATATGTATATATATGTATATATATATATGTATATATATATTTGTTTCTTTATAAAAATAATAATTTTTAATCCGACGTCAGCTGAAAATTCGGCTTTTTTTTCATTTTGGAGTTGGGACTCGGAAAGTTTAATGCAAAATAAAATTTCTTAATGTCAAATCAAAATTGTTATGGTCAAAGAGTTTTTGGTTGAGTCGGTCGGAAAACGAAATTTTAAGGAATACTTTATTTCAGCTGAGAAGTTTTCTTAGCTCTTTTTGGGTCAATCGAATCTTTAAATAATTAAAAGTAAATAATTATAATGGCATCATAAATTTTCATTTAAAAAATGGCCATTGCGGAATGTGTTTTGGCTGTTGGGAATGTGTGACCACTGCTGCCAGTATGAAAAAAATATGTGGCTACTGCTTACTTCATACGGCGGTATGAAAATTTTAATTTTGGGTGAAAATTTGTCAAAAAGAAAAGAATAAAATTGTTTTTGACCAGGATTTTATATTTTATATACTTTAATTATTATTTTTTTTGAAATATTTGTTAAGATCAGTGGTAAGAATGAAAAAATCAAAAGAGCTGAAATTTATAATAACTCAAATTCTACCTAGTTAGATCAAGGCCCTTGTTCAGCAAAATTAAAAGCAGTTAGTGTCATTTGTTGCTAATTTCAAAGTATTTATGTAAATTATTAAGTATTTATGTAAATTTCTAAGTATTTATGTAAATTTCTAAGTATTTATCTAATGATGCGGCGGGCTGAAAATATGAAAACAATAGAAATTTAGCATCCACTTTGCTGAAATTGGATACAAAATAGCAGGGCTGCAAATATAGTCCTATTCAAACTAATTCCATTTGAACATATCGTATATCCATTCGAACATGTCTATTGGATAGTTGTAAAGGTGAAACAGGTATAAATAGTTTGAAATCACCAAAAACCAGTTTGGTCAAGATATCCTAATAAAGATTATTCTAATCAGGCAAGTGTGAAATCCATTCGGTCTGAAATAGATAGAATTTTAAAATGCATAGGTATATTAATCATGCAAGATCAATTTTATGTTAAAATTGCTTTAAATTGAAAGTGACTTTGAATGCGTCATTTTATATTTGAGGAAACAGGTTTGTAAATTCAAATGAGAATATGGATAGTTTTAAAATATCCTTGCTAACCTTAGATCTTTCGTTAACATAACTCTTTTTTTAGAAGAAGTAATCTGCCAAGATACATTGTATAATTGCAATGTTTCAAAGGAACTGTGTGTTGATAAAGACTACCGAGTATACATGAGTGAAAAATGTCCTGTCACCTGCAAAACTTGTCCTAGTACGTAAGATTTTGTTGCAGTTTTTAGTTTAATGTGTTTAAAGCAATAAAGCGATGTATTCAAGTCGATTTTGAACCCGGTATACAGGTTTGAGCCAAACTAATCCGCCCAAACCCAAGCATGCCTATTTGAAAGTACATTATAATTTTCATAACGAGTAATTTTGAAAGACTGCATTATACTTTCTTCAAATAGTTATTTCGAAGCATGTCAGTTAAAAGCCATGCACTTGGTCAAAACAATAAAAATCAAAACTTTTTTTTTTCTTGAGTAAAAACACTAGAATGATTTATGTTTGATCCGAATATATGCCATTCCCTCTATTTATATTAGTGCCATAATTGTAACAAGCAAACTTTCTGTAAAAGATCGTCTGATAAAACCTCTAAAAAAAGGAAGGGGTTATTAATGTGATAAAATAACAACATTTAAGCCTCTTCAATAATTGTTATAATACCCTAACCGCATTTTAAAAAAATATAGATAAAAGCAAAAAATGATTTAATAGCTTGAGTTTAACTTTATAATTACGCATGATTAGTGAGTATCCAAGGTTACGACTTTGATTAAACCACAAATATAAAAACAAAATCTGCAGATTAAGAACACTATTTAAAGAAATTGTTTTTTGGTGTATTTATGAGAAATAAATATTCATTCATTCATTCGTTCATTCATTGAAATTTTAATTTTAGAGGGAACAAAGACAGACAAAGAAAATTTTACTAACATAAATTTTTTTGTTTGCTTAATATTTTAAACACCACATTTTGGTGAATTCTTGTTAAGAGTGAAGTAAAATAAATGTTACTAATAGGAAGAAGGGTATCCAAATGTATCAATTTATAATAAAATAATCTTTGAAAAAGATTATTTGAAAAAAGAATTTTCAAACAATAAAATTATCGAACCATAAAACTATTA
>JAUZNK010063644.1:0-14669 GCA_035046665.1 Euphysa ruthae
AGGTATTTATTTCATTATTTATTATCTTTACTATGCTAACTAACGTGTGTTCTATACGAGGTAATCAGTCTTCTCTTCTTGTTCATGATGCGTGGTGTCACTATATTGGACTCTGTCGTAGATACTCTTTCAGAAGTATCACTATCATAGATGTCAATATATCACAACAAGAACACAATTGTCATGTTAAAACCTCTGTATGTACAATTTTATTTAGCGTAATTATTGCTTGAACTTACACATCCTGTTTGTTGGAGTAAACATAATGGTGTGCTGTGTAGAACTGCAGTTTGTGGGAATGGAAAAAAAAACATTCAAATATGTTCTTCTTCAGGTAGAGGTTATTCTTTTTTCCTTGATTCTTTAGTCTTATCTTCAGATACAGTTACATTTCATAATAAGACATCAAAATAAAATATAAAAGTTAATGAGAAATTATAATACTCAATTTAAGGTTTGCAAGGAAAGAAATGATTATCATGTTAATTCTGTCAGGGTTCGGCTTCAGGGAGTTATAAGTGATCTCCATGCAGCAGATGGGAAAGTACAAACGTTTCATACATTTTCAAATGGAATTTATAGGTTCCGAAGACGTTTGAATCTCCTAAAAGTAAGGTGATTATGAAGATTCATATGAAGATGTTATAATTGAATCTATTTCAAAGAAGATTTTATCTAATCAAGAAAAGATTTGGAGTTCTGCGGAGCTTTATGAAGATTACTTAACATATGGTGGCCAGAAAAATCTTCCATCAAACAAGAACAGGTTAATGAATATAATGTCTGATATCTTATTAAATAAAGTGTACTTATTTAAATCCCCAAGAGTTGCAACAATTTTGATGCATAGACAAAAATCTACAGATTTTTTTTTTTTTTCAAATAGGATCGTATGTTGAGGAAGATGACGATATTAAAGTAGATGCAGTCACAAACAAAATCAAAAAAGAAATTATGGCGCTTTCAAAACTCAAGTTATCCTCCACTTGATGGAAACTCAGTTTTACCATCTTGTAGCGAAACTATTTTGTTGTTGTTAGCCAAAATTTCACCATTATTTTCAAATTCCTTGTATCCCGCATTGGTGCTATCACTTCAAATATCTCAATGTTACAAATTGGTTTATTACTACTATCTAGAGAAAAGAAAACAATTGAGCAGTTGTATGCTTTTAGGGTATCAGCATCATATGATGAAATTAGAAGATACAAAATATCAGCAGCTGCAAGTGCAAACTTTTCTGATTTTTGTCTGGAAGCTTAAAAATGATTAATAAAGGGCATATTTGAAAATTACGACACTAATATATCTTCACAAATCGGCCTTAAATCAACACATTCTTTGCTACGAACATTACACAGCCTATCTATAATGTTCAAGATAGAGAAACTGCAGTTCCAAGGCTCAAAAAAGGTGAACTTAAAGTTTTAAGTTCAGCACAATTGACACAAAAATGTGCAAATGAGAGAACGCTGTCTGATAACTTTTTATCTAAAGGTGTATTGCCTTTAAAAGTTCTATGACGAGAAGTTGTGCTGGTTCATGAAGCAAGTGAGAAAGACTTTGAATTCTTTAAGAAAGCCTTTGAATGCAGAAAGTTGTCCAGACTTCAATGGATATAATACTCGAGAAATTCCAATATCTGGTGAGAATGCTGAATCTAAAACCGGAGTTCATTATAGACCTTTAATTTATGACGCCATCCGATCCATCAATCGCACATACAGCTATGCGCGATGCTTAAAGAATAAGCAATGATGCTGGTGAAGAGGTGACCACCTTAACTTAGATCAAAAGTTGTACAGAGTATTGTTTGACGTTGTTTCGTCGAATCCGACTAGATGGTAAGTCTTTGTTCCACGTATACATGTAATACAATGGATCATGAATTTTGTTGGTTGTGTTGGAGAGTTGATGGAAGGAGGTGGTGTAAATAAATTTATGTCTAGTGAGTTTGCTGGTTTCGAGAAGATGGTAATAGGTAAGAAGTTTCCAATGAGTGTCAGAGCTTTAATACAGGTTGCACTGGAATTACTAAAAGGACATATTGATGACAAGATAACATCGTTGTAGCGATTTTCTAACTTTTCTTGAATACATATCAAGAAGGAATTTATTTGCTGAACATTGGGTGATGAATCTTATAAAGCCTGTTTTGTTGATGATGCCTAGAGCTGAAAGTATTGGAGAATCTTCATTACATTTGTATATGTTTAAAGAAATGATACCGTATTTTTTCACTGGTGCACGCTATGAACTATGCATGAGATAGTATTTGTTACCTTAGATCAATGGAAAAATTCGTAAAAATTGATATAATGCTACATAAATTTCTTGAAGGAGATCATACAATGCATCATAAAAAGGTGTATGGAATGGAATCTGGTGGGATATGATGATAGAGACTACCTACATGAAATATGGAGAGGTGCCTTCAGGTCTTATTGGCATTATAACTAATCAGTTCAAATAGGGTCTAACAGCCATCGTGTAGTTAACGAGACATTGCGTAACCTTGAAATGTTCACTCAAGAGAAAAGGGATGGTGTTATTACGACATACAAGGAACAATCGCGAGCAAGAATAGTAGGAGATGCAGCAGATAGAAGAAAGCTCAGAAAATGCGTTGTACAATATATATACTTGAGAAACATGCACAGAATTAGCTAACGTTACTATTTCTTTTGAAATTGGAACTGAAATGATGTTAGAGTTTAACGAAAGTTTACGTGAAGGATTTAGATAAAGACTTTCAAATAAAGTAATCGCTAAAAGTATGAAACCAAAAAGAAAAGATGAAACAATTGAAGTATACAAATACAGAATTGATATTCTCAATTGTAATGGTTTTTTTAAACGCTAGACAGATAGAATTAGAAAGCATTATTCATTACGACCTTGCAACCAGTACCAACATCTATGTTTCAAGATAATGGGGAACCAAGATTCAAAACCAAAATCCAAATTGGCGTTAAAGAATAAGTTTCAAATCGCAACTTAAATCCTGTTACTGTTGTTATTGGTGGTGAGGGTATACTTCATTCTGCTGTACACTGGCCCAAAGAAAGTACTGGTAAAGATTTTACTGATGGAGCATGCAATTACATCAAAATGCTTGAAGGCTCTGATGTTGACTTTGCATTTGACCCTACACCGTTCACAGTATTAAAGCAGCAAAAAGGTTACAATGAATTGGAAACATCAAAAGATAACGTGTCTCTTGAAACGCCTCTACCACCAAAAGAAGTAGAAATATCATCCAACAAAACCAAAGAAAATCTAATTGAATTATTTTCAAATAAACTTCTTGATCGTGTCAGTACACTTAACTATCGCAGAAAGCTCATTGATCTATTAAAATAAATTTTTCCGGAGCAGTCATTTTAAGGGGAAAGAGTAACAAGATATGATATGGAAACAACATTTGATGAAGTAGACTACATTATACCATAACAAGTGCTAACTGCTTTTCATGATGGTAAAAAAAACTATCAAAGTGATCAATGCTCATACCAACGTATTCATTATTTTTTTCACTACTACCACTATTTAAATGTCAACGTAGATGTTTTACTGAAAGATTTTAGTGCAGAAGAAAAGATTATTTCTATAAGTAAAACCGTTGCTGAAAACACATCACTTATCCCATCACTTTTATCAGCCAATGCTCTAACTGGTTGTGATGAGGTTCCAATGATGTTTGGTGTAGGAAAAACAAAGCTACTCAACATAATAATTCCCACTCAAATGTTTGGGAGCAAAGATGCTAAAGAAGACGACTATATGAATGGAGGTTGTTCGGTGCAAAACGTCATGGGATAACAAGTGAATTTTCTTTAATCAAGGCAAACAAATTTAATGTTTTTCAAGATTTTTTTTTCTATATATATATATATATATATATATATAATATATATGTGTGTGTACCTAGTATAATTATTACATTAGGAAGTTGCTCTTCGTGTATCTGCATGGAAAAGTAGTGTGCATATATGATACTTGAAATTACCACCTATGGCACTTCAAAACATTTTTTTTACCTAGTAAATGTCAATCCATGGTTTGTGGCTGCGCAAATGCAAAAATACCTTGTTCAGAATTTTTTGAATTCCAAGAATCATTTTGTAACAACTTCAATGTTAACGCTGAAAACAACGATTATTTTAACGCTAACGACAGTGAAACTGAATTGGACGATAGCAGCAGTGAAGATGATGATATGGATATGTTTTAAATCTATTATGGCCTGTAACTGATATATTTCTCATAGAATATACATTATAATATTCTTGGAGTTTTGTAAAATGCATCTTTGAAAAAATATCAATTTTTCATATACTACCCAAGCCTTTAGATCTTATTTCTGTGTGTTAAGCTTAATAGTCAATATAAAGCACTGAATAAGAATCAGCATTAAATTGCGAGTAAAAGTATATATAACATGACCATATTTGGGCAAAATAAAATTTTCGGATTTTTGGGTCCGGCCAAAATTGTGCTAAATGGATTTAGGTCCGTAATAAAAATTTCCCAATCAAACTTGCTTGACAACATCTCAAAATGTCATCATGAAGATTCAAATAATAGGTTAAAACAAAAAAAAATTGCATATACCCTCCAAGATGAGGTTATCTGTATGGCCACTGGACTAGTAAATAAATGCTTTTTGTTAATATAATTTTACTATTTGACACTTTAGGATCGTGATATTGAAAGAACGATAGGTATCGATACCGATTATATCGAAGCTAACGATTTTATTCTGGAAGATCTCGATAAACAATTTTTATTACAGGTGACTTATTTTTACCCGCTTGTCATCATATAAATTTTTGCTTATCTGTCTGTCTACCTAATAATAATGAGATAATACGCTTGAAGGTGTCATAGATACTTTCTTACCCTCGTTCGTCACAATAACGATTCGAACGAAATTAGTGGTAGGGTTAAATGTAAATATTAGAAAACCGAGGTTTTATGTTAAACCTTATTTACTTTATTGAAGAAAATACATAGTAACTTTGCTTTATGCATACGACCACCAACACAGCTATGGAAGTTTTGCTTGATAATGTCCAATTTTTGCTGCTTAGGTTGTATTTAAATTTACCTATTTAACCTCTTGATCAATTCAACTTCATGCAAAACTACTACATGATTTCTTGCTTATTTCCAAGGTAATTTTATTGATGAGCATAGAAGGTATCTTTGACCTATATTCATACCTACCGAAATCCTTCATTCCGAGGTTTTCATCCCAAAAAATGCCATTTTGCCTTTATGAAGGTAATTTTGAATATGAAGGTATAAGTTTGATTTTTCTAGCATAGCTTATCTTGTATACTGGATAATATAAGGCATTATTATTATATTTTTACCTTTTTTTGGTATAAATATTATCTGTTTATATGAGAAAATATAGCTTGATATTCCCTCGTAAACAAGTCATCTTTTGATTCATTTTCCTACCTACAGGATTTATTTCGAACAAAATTTCACATGATTATTGTTTTCTCGAAAAAAAAGTCAAAGTAATCTCCAAAAAATCAAGTGAATGCTCTGAAATTTTTGTAAAAACATTATGGAAACAACTTCTTATTTATTATAGAGTGGGGAACGAGCTGCGCGTTCATTTTTAAGACATTATTGTAAACGTCACCCCGAGTTTCGAAAACGTTACAGCGCTATGATTTCAAGTGATTTCTTCATTAACGACGGCAGTCGGGAAGAAGATACCACAGTGAAAATAGAGTCCTATCTGCGAATTCCATCCGAAAGTGTAAAGTCTATAAGCCCGTATGCTAAAAGCCCTAATCCTTTAACAGGCATGAACTCTATCCGGCCACACTCCAATGGTCCATCAAATATTCTGTCTAAAAACGTGACTTGTATAACCCCTACTGCTGAAAATTCTGACCATACAAGTATTCGTAGAAATATTAACTATAAAAGTCTGTATGCTGGAAAAGATCATATTACAACTAATTTCAAAAACCTGAACTCTATTACTCCTTTTGTTGAGCGAACACCGAGCACATCGAAGCTTTCGAGCATGTATAATTATAATGGACTTAACAATAATGAACCGAGTCAGAATAACACTCATAACTTCGCAGTTAAGGCTGATATGCACCATCACTCACGAGAAGTTAGCGATGTTTCAGAGTTGATAGATTCTGTTAATTCGTAATAATAGCCGAAATGAGCTTCGTTCTAATAAAATTTCATAATTTGACCGACGGCTAGAGTAATATATAGCAGATAATATTTTTTGCAAGTATTTGAGACTGCTATCGTAGAAATAGTGCTACAGCAACGTTTTAGCCATTTCGCCTTAGTTAAAAATGTCTTTATGTAACTTACAACCTTCGGTGAAGCACTTTAAACTGCTAAGGTTAAGATCATTCGTTAAGACGCATTTAGCTTGAAAATTAGATTAACCATTTTGTCACAAGTTTAATCCTTTTCTTTGTTTTTTTTTTTTTTTCTGAGCTAAAATGAGAAGGCTTACAAAATTACGATATTCTTAAATTTACTTAGTGTAATTTTTTCCATGTATTCTCCAATGCCAAATTAAATTAATGCAAGACTGGGTAGGGAGTGAGAAGAGGTAGGTGTTGGTGTTAATAAATGGAGTGGGAGATGGGGTAGGGTTTGGAATAAATCCAAAAGTAAACGGAAACGGAGAAGTGTTAATAAGCTTTAGGGAGGGGTGGGGTGATTGGGAAGAAAAAAAATTAACAACCACAAGGGACAAGTACTCAGCACCCAAGAGTAATGACTTAAAATTGATGTAATGTAAAAATATCCAATTGAGACGGCTAAATATACTTTGTTTTTAATAGAATTTTTTTCAAGGCATTTGGGATTATGATTTAACCATACTGGCTACCCTCCTACATATATTTTAGTTCAGAGGTTTTTTTTGTTTCATCAAATGTAAAAGCTATTTATTTATAATTTCATATTGATATAAATATATATAACAAAACCTCAAATAATCATTTTTCGTGTTACTCTTTTATTATGCTCCATTTTTTGCTAAGCGTTTGTTACTTAGCTCCCAAAACACAAAGAAATATCAGGTCTGTGTTATGATGAAGAATTTTTTAAAAGCAAGTAAAATACAGTTTTCAAATAAAACACTTTTCTACCCCGAGATTTTTGTGTATCATTTTATTTTGTCTAAATGAAATTATTCTGTCTTATTTCCATAATTTCTCTCCATATGATTAAAATGCTGAGGAGAAAATAATTTTTTAATAGACCTATAATATAATGTAGTTTCAAATATCATAGCACCCAACGTTTTAGGATGTATCGGTTTTAAAATTTTCATAAAACGATCGCTTTGCCCTGTCATTTAAATTTGGTCTAAAATACCGTTGCTTCTTATAGTTACTATATGAGACTTTTCAGGTGTATCTAGTCACCATAGCCTTTTTAAAGTTGACGTGATTTTTTATGAATTTCCACGAGAAGCTTAGTCATTAGAGGGGCGCTTTGAAAATACGTTAAATGACATCCAATTTTTGTTCGCTAAACTATAGAAAATTTTTGGGTTTTATGTTAAAATTATCATTACGAGTCACTTCTGTTTCCGTAACACCATTAATTCAAACGAGAATGCTAATATATCACTTGGAGCATTTATGGGATAAATGCGAGTGATCTAATCTAGACGGAAGAACAGTGTGTTAACAGGCTCCAATTTAAGGGTTTCTGTTTTAAAAGAATCGTCCACTTTGGTTTCCCCTATTTCTTCGTCAAATATTCCCTGGATAAAACATTTTAGGCCATCATATTTATTGCAAACAAAATTTAATTTGATAAAGAAGCTTTCATATTTGACAGGTAGTTCTGCTTTAGTATCAGAAACTGTTAATATTGCTAACCATACTATACTCTAATGCTAAACTTAGATCATAAAAAGTATTTTATATATAAGTATATTCAAAAATAAAATCTTCGTTGCCATGGTAACAGCAGATTTTGCAGGAAAAACTCCATTTATGCCAGCATTAAACTTTAAATAGGCTCTATGAACCGATTGTTTTTGTACTAGGTCATTATAAGTATATCCACATATTAAGCAGAGGAAATTTTACACATTTGACTGGTTCGGTCGGAAGCCATCTTGAAAGTGGGTGCATTTTGAAAGCGACATTTTTACTATTTTTTTCTTTTAAGTTGTCTACTTAATATGTAAACTTAAAACAAACATTATGTGAAAATGTCATTACATTTGGACAATCGATTGTTAAGATATGCTCACAGCCTTCCGAAAAGCACAAATCCGAGAAAAAAGAAAGTTAAAAACAAATCTTAAATTTTTGAATGTAATGTCTAGAACAAAGCTTATGTATCAACGTAAGTAAATCTTTACAAAAAGTCTGCATGCCTCTAATGAGCACCAGAATAATAAACTTTTCATTCCACATCCGCAAATTTTCCTGCTGTTTTTGTTTTGTTTGGAATTTTTGTATTTCTTCTAGTATTCAATTAGTTACACCCTTAATCATATGCTGTCCTGGTATCATGCCAATGTTTTCATAAATCAGAACACTTGACTTTAACCCAATTTAAAGCAACCGAGAGCATCATAAACTCCTAGCTCAAGCTGGGTAAGGGAGATAACCTTTGTTTTAGGTAATCGCTCCCAAATTGCCCCGTTGAAACTTTCATTTTGATTCTGAGTCTTTCCATGAAGTAAGCTTTTCAAATTCTTTTCAGACATTAGTTCTACATAAATAGATCTCAGTTTATAGACGATTTCGAGAGGTAGACCTGGACCTTGGTAATACTCTTGTATTACCAGGTTTGTGTTGTTGGCTTTTTCACGATTGCATTTAGGAATTTTTTTAATATTATAAAACAAATATTTTAACAGGATAAACATTTCAGCAAAAAATTTTATTAATAAATTTCCTGGTATTAAAAGTTCGTAAAAAACATAAATAATTTTTATTTAGGGTAGCAAAAAGTCATTTTTAAATTGTAGTAAGCTTTCTCTTATAGTTTGGGTTGGTCATTATAAAGTTTTGATCAAATAAAATTCCCCAAACTCCAGATTAACTTTAGGAATTTCTATCAAAGAGTTATTATTTCGTGTGTTTCTTCGCTATACTCTTAATGTAAAATAATTGCTCCTAATACGGTTCCTGAGAAATCTCTGCCGCCGCCCTAAAATATACTGTTTTGAGATATTCGCGTTTTAATAAAAAAAATTTATCCAATTTTCTCCATTACCATAAGAGGGTGGCTCAGAAGCTTCATTGTGGTCACAAAAACCCTTCTTTATAGCCCTTAACTTCTTACTTCATTGCTTTAAAGGTGTGCTACATCGTTGTTCCATTTTACTGATGCGTTCAGAATCTATTTGCAAACAATGATTATTGACGTTCGTACCGGTATAAATTTGTAGTTAACAAAAAGTTCTGGTCGAAAAAGCGTTGGCCATAATTAAAGTGTAATACTGCTGATGAAACTCTAAAAGTAAGTGCAGTTCTCTCAACAAATACATCTTTATGGCAACTTATCCAAATTACGTGTGCCAACTCGCCTTTGTACATCCTTTTTTATTTTAATTTATACTCCTTCACCGTATGGTTTAACCGAAAAAACAATACTGAACGAACTGCTATCCCGATACAGAAGAAATATTGTATATCTAAGGTTGTTTTTATCTTCAGAACGTTTGAAAATTTTCAATACACCACATGCTTCCATGGAATCTGCAAATCCACGATGTGTGATTTAAAAATCATGATCGTGTGATGCTTTAAATCATTACATTTGTTTGGATGCCAGATTTTTCTCAATTCCCATATGGAACATGATTTGCAATTTTTAGATTCGATTTGAAAGTCTATACATTTTCCACTTTCAACCGAAACAGGTGTAGCTACACGTTTATTCGATGCTGTTTACGTTTTTGCCATGAACCGTCGAACCCGCACATAATACCTGCAGACGTCTTACCGGAAAAAATTAATTCTTTTGATGCAGTATTCATACTTTCATCAACACTGATAAGCATCCATCAGTGTTTAATATGTGCTTTTGACCATTGGTGATTTTATATCCATGAGTACTCATAATTTCTGAATTGATCTTAGACCTTTTTCCATTTCACAAAACGCGATAACGGTTAGTGTATTAATTTCAAATGGTTTAGTTTTTTAATACAGAAGGAGAAGTTAATTCAGCAACATCAACTACTACATTTTTATTTGAATAATTATGAGAGGAATAAAACACAATTACCCATTTACAACTCTCACATACAACCGAGAAACCAAGGTTCGAATTTTTTTGCCGAATCACAAGACAACGACAGAGTCTCTATTCCCCAGTTTTTTTGACATTACAAAACCTTTATTAAATTTCCTAGTATTGAAAAGTTCGTAATAAAGTTAAAGTCATTATCAGCATCATCAGGCGTTGACACTTATCAAGTCTATTATCAGCCAAAAATAAAACCTAAAGTTGAATATTTCAAGGGTGGTATAACTGTTTGTGATTTTTTTTTTTTTTTTTTTTCGATTAATAAGAGGTCAAAATTACGTATAAGTTAAAAATAATACTTTGACCATAATTGTAGATAGGTATTTTTTTAAATAACTTGTTATTTGGTTTTTACGAGAAATAAACGACGATCTAAAATATGTGTTTAAAAAATTTCAATTTATATTACCATACTACTCTGCTAAACACTATCCATGTTCAACCGGTTCACCCATGCTCATTAACTGATCCATAAACTTACACCAGATTAAACCTTGGTAGTTATCTTCTTTTATATGTTGTAGGAAATTGGAGCATGGGGGTAGAACATCATAAGAAACTGTACCACCTCTTTAGCAAATTATAATTAAATGTAATAGAGCTTGTTCACATTTGTGAATGTGTTATCAATGGCAGGATATTTACCATACATTTCACCATACATTGCAAACTTCTCTAATTGTAGAAGAAACTCATCAGTGACAGAACTCGTCTTACCAAGCAATGAAACCGCTTCAATATATATTTCATTGTTACACAACAAAGATAGTGGCTTTAGCTTCCCATAGAAAGAACTGAAAGAATCACAACCAGTGATAACCAAGTAAGGGTTTCAAGAATTGCTCTTTGGCACACTCAATTTTTTTAAGGTTGTTAAAACATTGTTACCATAATCATTTAAATCTATTATCCGTTCACAATTCTTTACTCCTGTGAGGACGTACAAGTTTGCCTGTATGTCCATACTTTTTGACAGTGCAATCAAGAAATCATCAGTATCCGATGTATATTGTACTAAATTTTTGTGTGACTGACTTGTATGCTTTGTGTGAAGAAGGATTCTGGTACTCGCTTCTTGATGGTCACACACTTGCTCTTCTACATAAATACAACTGAAATGTGTCATTTTAAACGCTTTTTCGTCGTAAGTGACGTAGAACTCTTTACCTAGGATCAAGTCAAAATGATTTTTCCAATGGTTACAATGAAACGAATCAGTTTATTCTTATTTTCATTCGATGAAAAGTAGGTTCTACTGCTTGATTTCTGCGGACATCAAATTTGTGGACCATCGATGACTTCTTTTGACTGATATGGCTACCTGTTAACAATTATATTTTTGGTACTAGGCTCATATATGGTGATTAGTAACAAGAGTTGCGTTTCGAATTTTTATCTAAAACCTTTCATAATCTTTTTCATTATTTTTTTTTTTTATTTTGCGCCAATGTATAGGACCGTCAAGGGGTTCTTTTGACCAACATGTTTCACTTATTAAAATTCATTTATTGGTATATTCTGAGAAAAGTAAATGTTAGGGAGGTTCATTTTTTAGATAATGGTTTAAAAATTTTTTAAACTATTCATTCTGGCGAATAACCTTATTAAGTTGTTCTATATGTTGTCAAAAAAAAGTATGTGTCTGTAAGTGACATCAAATTACTCTCTGTTGAACAGAAGAATTCAATATCCTTCCTAGTCTACAAATTATCTCTCTTTCGATATGCAAACAGGAAGTCTTTTTCTTCATTTTCAGAAAAAAATCAGATCTCCAGGACAGGTACTTTTGTTTGATAAAAAGTTTCTGTGGTTTTTTTGTTCATATGTTGGTTTAAATTGTTTTACGTTCTGGGGATACATGAACAGCATCTTTTGTAAAATCACCACCATTTTGGATAATCAAATTATTCACTTTGTGAGTAGACTCGTAACCTTAATAAAAATTTAAAATATCTTCATTTCTGGTACAATCAAAACATGTACAAAATATGCAACATAAATATAGTCAACTTCTTTGACACCAGCTCCACTTCCGGACCTTATTGCAAGCCAAATAATATATTAAGCTACATCCACAAAGAATCACCCGCCAGTTTAAAAGACTCAAGTATAAGAAACAGAATTGTCGAATGAGTATTGGGGAATTAAGAACGCAAACTGTATACCGCGTGTTAGTTGGACCATCATCAGGAAAAGTCCTCCTTGCCACCCAAGTTTAAAAAAATGCCCCCTATGTCTCAATGAAAAAATCGATATAGCAGAGTATCCCTTTGACAATCTCTTGAATAAAAGATAAGAGCTCGTTTCTAAATAAATACATCAAAAAAAGTTTCAACTTTGCCAAGTAAATTATACGTATTATAACTACGAATAGATGTATATTTTAAGAGTGATAAGACCTTAAATGAGTGATTCAAATAAATAATCAAGAAATAGGAGAATGAATTCAAAATTTAAGGCACTGAGATTAACAGTGGAAATTTAACATGTAATACTACGATACGTATAATTATAACAAATAGTTATCTAAAAATTCCATGAATGTAGACGCAAAGTGTATTTATAACATGAAAAAATTGAACTGAATGTTAATTATTTCATTGATTCTCTTACTTCTTATTGATAGTCTCGCATCTGATCTCAAAAAATCAATCGAGCATTGAAATATTAAAACGTTAATGAATAAGACATGATGAGCGTTTTCATTACAGAATATCGAAATAACAATTTTATCTACTTTTTTT
Organism: Euphysa ruthae; assembly: GCA_035046665.1. Taxonomy (NCBI): domain Eukaryota; kingdom Metazoa; phylum Cnidaria; class Hydrozoa; order Anthoathecata; family Corymorphidae; genus Euphysa; species Euphysa ruthae. The sequence goes on from JAUZNK010063644.1 coordinate 13,032, forward strand.
TTAAATAAGATGTGTTTTGTAAACAGAGATTAAACTTAATCTGTTTTTTTCTGCAATGCTCTAGAAAGAAGTTACTGATTTATTTTTCGTGTGAAAGAAAAAAAATGATAGAAGGTGTTCTTTTATAAAATGTAATATCAGATATATTCAAATTAAAAACAGAATGTTGTGAAGTAAAAGAAATTAGGTGTGTTACCAAATAACTTCTCAATAATGAAACCCGAAACTGGTCATATCGAAATGACCTCAATGTCACAAGTACAAATCGATGAATATCGAGACGCGTTTAACGTGATGGATATCCATGACAAAGGTTATATAAAATGCGAAAAACTGCGCGATACTTTAAAGATGATCGGTTACAATCCTACGGATAGGTTACTTGAAAATTTGTCAATAGAAGTAGACGTTGACGGCAACGGAAAAATTTTCCTTGACGAATTTATTCATCTAATTGACAGGCTGGAATCACAGGACAAGCAGCTTAAAGAAGGTACAACTTTTTTTTATAAAGAACAGTAAAATCGTCCCAATGCTCAATTCCTTATAAATTTTCGACATTTTCACCTCAAGTTCTTTAACAACCCCCTATCCTTTACAAGAAATTTTTTTTTATTTTACACATGCAATGAAAATTACAATATATTCTTATTTCTATAGTACAGGTTCATTAAACACTTTGTGTATAAAGCATATAATCTTTTTTTATATAACAGTCCTCATCGGCTCTTAATTTTTTAGAGCATGTAATACCTTTTTCATGGGTTGCGATGCAACTTCAGCTTACAATTTTGGGTTGTAATTTATAAAAAAAAAAATTTTTACGAGCATATTTATAATTTTGGTTTTCCACTTTCGATCCATAAGAATTTTACAGCTTTGATTTGTTTATAAATTTTATTCGCATTGAAGGTTAAATTTAAAATGCACCGATATGTACGGTTTTAAATTCACTTGCAAGGGCGGTAGATATTGCTTCTCCAGGAAAAGACAATTCTACCACCCTTTCCCACTTTCTTTCCGACGGGACCACGAAATTTTTTTATTAAAATTTCTAGTAAGTTGTTTAAGAGTTGCTTGTGAGTTCCGATAAGCTAAGAAAAATCATAAGATGCATCTAAAAATCAACGGAAAGCTCAAGAGTAAAATAGATGGGATGCATCACCAGCCAATCAATTAATTGAAAGGAGTGAGCAAATTAAGATAAAAAAAATACGGTTATTAATTCATTAAAACAATTATATAAACAAGATATCTTGGAAATAACTAAAAATAATTAAAAAGGTTATGTCTTTTCTTCAGCGAGACATGCCTTCAATGCGTTTGATTTCATGGGCGATGGATATGTTGCAGCAAACGACGTAAAAGAAGCACTACTACATGTAATGGAAAGGGCACCAGAAAAGGAGAAAGAAGATATCATCAAATATTATAAGTAGGTATATAGTGTATTTTACCAGGCCTTTCAAAGTTTTTGCGCAGAACTATGAGCTACAAATATAAACGATATATAAAAAGATGCGTAATAAATAGATTATATTTCCTGTAAGAAACATATTATTAAAAAATTACAAGATGTCTTCAGAAAGGTAGTTAGTGACTTTCTTGCATTATGAAATATATATACATACATATATA
>JAUZNK010063655.1:0-14665 GCA_035046665.1 Euphysa ruthae
TGTGTGTGTGTATGTGTTAAAATTAAAGTGTAAGTGGTTTTTAAAGATTCATTGCAGGATAAAGTGTTGACAAGGTTTTTTCTTTTGATATCATTTATCGATTCATGGCTGTTTTGTGATAATTCTTTTAGCAGCACCAGTTGACTTTGACTTGTTATTGTATGTGTAGGATATTTTTTTAGTGCTTATTTTGGGGTGTTCGTGAAATGAAGAAAATCAATTTACAAGCAGTGGAGCGACCCCAAGTTGAATTTGAGTGTGTCAGTGAATCTGTGAAGTCTCCAGTTATTGTCTCTGCAAAGAAGAATCCTAACTTTACTGAACCATGGGCTTATTTTGATTTGGTAAGTTTTACCTTGTAATTTCTAACACAAGTAAGCAATGTAATAAATGATACAAGACAGCTAATTACTAGCATCTATAATGTGATAGGAAAAGGCCATCATCATATTTCAACTGTAAATATTTTATGTAAATATTTTTTTCTTTATAAATAATTGCCTTTCAACACCCAATACTAACTGTCAGTCATCACATAAATATAACGATAACGACAATGATGACGATAATGGTGGTATTGATATTTTCAAAATCTTGCTTGGGGTTAAAGGATCATATTTTTTTGAATCTTGCTTGAGAGAGCATCAGTAGCACTTTGGCCAAGATGTGGCTATTTTTTCACCAAAAATTATGCTTTTGGAATTTTCTGTTACAAGTTAAAGATATCATCAAGGATATCTTTGACCCATATAAGTATTTTTTGGAAACTCCCCTTTTTTAATATTGGGTCTAAATAGTAATTTCTTGTTTTTTTTTTTTTTGAGAAATTTTCAAAAGAAATTTTATTCGTATTTTCAATGAGGATAACAGCATCCTTAAAATTAATCTAGATTGCTAACTGTTAGTTAGTTTAAATGCCTTACATAAAAGTAACCTTAATTGCTAACTGTTAGTTATTTTAAGCATGTCAATATGCTAACTATGTAAGTAGCTGTAATGAATATTGAGAAGAAAACAGCAGGAAAATTAAACTCTGAATAATTATATTTAGAGATCAAGATAAATATTATAATGAAATACTTTATCGTTGGATTTCTGGTCTTTGGTAAGAAGTCCTTTTGATTCTCTCATGTTTGTCGGAAACGCTTTTTCTAAGTAACCGTTCAAAATAGTTTTTTCTGAAATTTTGCTTTAATCCCAACTCATCTTGGTCGAGCGCCAGTTTGACTCAACTTGATACCCTTCTTCTAACTATCTTGGTTTAACATTACAGACTTGATTTCATTTGTGTCCTGGAGATCGGTGTCTCTTCTTAGGACGTCAGTGAAGGTGAGTGCCTGTTTGCCCATGTTTCTCCTACCTTTAAGTGATTTCCATAGTAGATGGTGGAAATTTCTTCATCGTGCCTTATACAATATCCAGCTAGTCACATTCTTCTTTCAAAAATGACCTGGGAGATTTGCAGTAGGTTTTGATAAAGTTCTCTGTTAGTCAGCTTTCTAGAAAATGTTTAGGGCCCTTTTGGAGCATATGCATATAGCAACCATCCAGTCGTTTTTCAAGTGAGTTGGTGATAGTCCAAGTTTGGGAGTTATGAATTAGAATGTATTCGACTGTAGCTTGAAAAAAATGAATTTTAAATTTTCTGCTTAAGCTAAAAGTCCATATAATTCTTAGCTTTTTACATGAGGACCATGAAAGAGCTTTACATACTTTAAAGTTGCTTTCAGAGTGAGACATCCATCCGCCAAGGTATTTAAAGTTGGATAAGTTTTTGATTCTGCTGCCATCTAGAGTACATGTATCTATGAGGTTATCTTAGTTAGTGAAATTAGTTCAGTTTTTTTTTTGCCATTAAATGCAACTTTTCCAGCTTCAGTTTAAACTCGATTAAGCACTTTTTGATAATAAAGCGATGTCATCAGCATAATCCATATCCATGATAGAGAAGCCAGGTGCTTATCAATTTTTCCAAGGGAAGATCTCAAGTCCAAGTTATTCTTCATTTCCATCGATGGCTTGTCACATTAGATAATCAACGAGTATAATAAAAAGAAAAGGAACCAATATATCTCCTTGGAGAACTCCTATTTTGATTTCAAATTCCTGTGTTTCTCCATCAGGCAATAGAATGCACCGATTGTATCAGTGAGAATTTACACCATTTGCGTACACCATATTTGCGCAGTTTTTCTGGCATCTTGCCATAGTGAATACTGTCAAACGCCTTCTTGAAATTGACAAAGGTAATGATAGCTTTTTTTTTACATTTATGTACTCCTTCAATTACAAGTCTTAACGCCAGAATATGTGCAGTGGTTTAGGGAGTAGGTCGAAAACCATTCTGGTTTGGGCATAGCATTTTGTTAGTTATTTTTGTAGCTATGTTAGTTGTACAATTACTCTGTAATTACTATGATCACTAAGATAACCAGATTTTGGGATTGGTTTTATTTGGTTTTTAGACCATTGTGTAGGTTCATTTTGATTAAGAAGCATATTAATTGCAAAGTCAAAGCTATAACATATATTTGCATTAAGCTGTAACATTAATAAGTATAAAAGCAATTTAAAATTTCCTCCTCATTTACTTTTTTTTGTTTTTCCAAACCATTGTATCATTATTTTTTCTGTACTTTTTTTTGAAATTTTTTCATACCTTTAGAGGATTATAGTGTACATTAAAATGCTTAAAGTTTATATTACTATAAAAAAAAGTTTTTTTTTTTTTTTTTTGAAATAGGCGAATACTTGGAGACCACAGATTTGAAACCATGGAAAATACATCATTTTATTTTCTATATATCAGTTGCAGTCCATGTTTTGTTAATTATATTTTTAATGTATGTTTTTCTTCTTTTTTTTTATATTTCTAAGATCTAAAGGTAAAATACCCTGTTTGGTTCCAGGAATGTAGTAATCTTTCTTTTAGGATTTACCAGAAGAAGATGTTTATTGTCCCCCTTTAACTATTTCTGTTCGAGAAATGCGTATGTTTGGAAAGGAGATTTTGATTGGTACCAGTATAGTTGCATCTCTATTAAATTATATGCAAGATGATGCAGATTTGGAAGAAGCAGAAGAAGAAGAGGAAGAGTTTTTAGAAGAAGAAGTAAATGAGGCTAAAAAATTGGAAGCAGAAGCTGAAGGAACGGATGTTGATGGAGAAGAGAATGAGGGTTTTGAAGGTGAAGTTTCAGATTTAAAAGCTGGCTCTAAAGCTGTATCAATAGTTGGCTCAAGAGCTGGTTCTATTGCTGGTTCAAAAGCCCCTTCTTTAGCACCAAGTAAAGCTGTCTCATTTGCACCAGGATCTAAAAAAGGATCTCCTGTAAAATCTAAGGTTGGTTCAAAACGAGGTGCGTCTCCTGCTAAGTCAATTGTTTCAAGAATAATTACTCCAAAAAAATCTCCTAAATATTTTTCTCCTTTGCAACAGACTGAAATGTCGATAAACCAACGGCGACATAGTACAAACCCAAATATGAACTCGAGACCAGCAACACCTGTAATAAAACCACGGTCTCGTAGAGGTAGCACTGCTTCAAAACAGTCAAGCCAAATACATTATCACATCGTTTCTAATCCTGGAAGAATAACTGATACTCCTCTTAAAAAGGTGTTTACGCCACGAAAAACACTAAAGAAATCACCTACACATGCAGATGCTGAAAAGGGAATTGATTTAAATACAAAAGTTACTCCATTTAAAAAACTAATGAGTCGGCCAACTACACCAGCCAAATCTACATTTGAATCCACTCCATTGCTTGATGACATGGATGTTATTGTAGAGGATGAAGGTTAGTAATTAATTTTTCTTGTCACAAAACTATTTAGATATTTGTTTGCCTGTAAAAATACTTAGCTACATAAAATCTTATGTTAAGTGACTTTTTATTAGAAATGGGAAGAGCAGTTACACATGAAACATTTAGAAAACTGTTTAGTTAATACATAAGAAATACATGATTGTTGATTAATGAATCAGGGAAAATATTGCATATTTGTTTAAACGACAGAATAGGAAAACCGTTTCAAGTTGATTAAAAATAAATTTGCTCTTTTTTTCCCAATGTCAATAAGGAAATACTATATAACCTATAAAAATACTTATTACCATTCCTGATTTGAGATAAAGGGTATATTGGCCCCACAACAGAAAGTTCAAATAGTGTTGCAGAAAGGACATTTTTGGGCTGGTTTCTACTGACCAAGGCAAAATAAAACATTTTAGCAAATAAAAAAAAAAAATCTTTAGTTACAAAAATGATAAAAAGTCTGCATGAATATACCACCAGCCCTTTTTAGGTTTGCAAAAAAATATGTTGTGGCAGAAATAACAATTTTGGACTGAGAAATCAAATCAGTATTTTGAAAATCCTCTTCGTTTAAATATTGTTTTTGATCAAAATGAATCAAAGTTGAAAGAAAAATATGTCTGGAATAAATAAAAAAAGATCATGCCTGCGTATCCAAACGGAATAGAATATAAATAACATTTTTTCAATATTTTTTAATGAATCAATATATAAAGGTTTGTGGAGGGCATGGCAAGCTTGTTGGCAAACAAAATTAAAAATGGTATATGGTAATTGATGATAGAAGAAAACTGTAGCAGAATTCCACAAATAACAAATTTTTTTACGCTACCAGTGATTAATATACAATAAAGCTCTAGCTAAATAGAAATGAATTATCTGTTGAGAGTAATGAAATTACTTTTGATTTGGTTTTGATCTACTGAAAGAATAGTTTATACAAAAAAAAAAAAAAATTTATGGTATATCATATATATATCATGAAATAAAAGAATATATTTTTTAAAAAAAATATGTTTCAGTTTAAAATGAATTTAAATGTAACATAGTATTTATAAAACACCCGCCTTTGTTAAAAGACACAAAATTAAATATTAAAACAATTGATGTTTAAGATCATTCGATTGGAATGGATTTTTTATGATTCTTTTGTTAAACATTTAAATAAAATTCTCTGTGGACAGTATTGAAATTAATTTTGATTTTGTTTTGATTTGGTAACTAACAACAAAGATATCATATCTTATTGTCTTGACTGAATTATTCTTTACTGGTCAAATATTATTAATAAAGAAATTGATAGGCAACAAGATATTGTCTTGATTGAATTATTCTCTTTTGTTCAAATACTATTGATAAAGAAATGGGATGGCAAGACAGAATATGAAAAAATAGGATATAAAATTTTGGCCCAAATTTAGGACAGAGGTTTGGCGCAAAAATCTGTGGAGCCTGCAAAAAAAAAAAAACCTTTATTATTAATGAGAGTTTTAAATGTTGTTGCGAAATGAGCTCCAACTGCAAAACGAGCATAGCTTGCTTTTTTGCTTTAGCAAAATCTTCCTTATTTTTAAACTGGGAAATAATTTATACTTATGTAAAATGTGCTAAGAATTTTAAAATCGTTTTACGACCAAGAAATTTATACTAAGCAAGGGAAAATATACATATTCACTTTGACTTTAATATTCAAAAAATAATGGTGATAAATTGAATTCTCATTAACCAATAAGATTGAACTGTTAATAATGTCTGAAATTATGATATCTTGATGGCTTGTTTTGAGTGTGGTAATGTACTTTATGACCCGTTTATAATGTTTAGAAACTTTGTGAAATATTTCTTGTAGGATTTTGACATACTGTATTTTTCTTTTTTCAGTATACCAATCCCCTGCTCAAAAGTTAATTCAACAGATTGCAACACCTATTAAAAGTATAGGAAGTAAAATAGTGACACCTTTAAAAAAATCAAATGAAAACACTCCAGCTAAAAAGCTCTCAGAGGAAGGTTTGATGTTATTTCAAGTTATATACTGTCTTTGTTGAAATCTGCATTGTGTTTGAAATTTTTTTTGGACTGTTGGTAAAACCGACAGAGTCTTATAAAATCTGCTATGTCTGTCATAACGCCTTTTCTCAGTAACCTCTTATAGGTTTTGCACAAATGTGTAATGTCATAATTATAGAAAAATGACGATTTTAGATTTATGAAAAAATTCTTGTTTTTCGGTACTGTGCCAGAATACAATAATTTTTGACTTAAAATTAATATTTTAAAAATTTTCTCGAAGTTCACTTTTCAATTTTGTAATTAAGTTAAAGGAGTACATAAGGAATCTTTTGATTCACCATCTGCTAATATCTTTATTTTTGGGAGCTTCATCTTCTGCTACACTGACTGGCTACCTTTCCGCTAACCATTCTGGTATTGATTCATACAACTTTGCTATGTCTCAGTCATTAACTCAACTAGTCGATTCTCCAACTCGTGACAATCAAAATTTTCTACTTGATCTATTCCTTTCATCGAATCCAAATATCTGCAAGACATTGTCTCTAGTCCTTTTGGAAACTCTGTCCATGCAGTGGTTAACATTGACATCAACTTTAACATCACCTGTTACTATGAGCCACCTATCTATAGGAAATTGTATTCCTATCTCTATGGAGACTGGAAAATTTTTCTTATCTACTCCATGATATTTAAATCAAACACATCTTCAATTTTAATACAGAGGAATGTGCTAATGAAATTGCTTCTTGGCTTCATTTTAGCATCAAAATCTATATTCCTCATCAAAAATATCAAGTGAAACCGCAGTTGAGCCCATGGTTTTATACAGCAATTGCTCATAGCAACCAATATTCTCATCTTCACCGTACTAGTTGCTTTGAGAGCACAAGTCTTTTTACCAGAGCTCACAATATCGTTGAGGAGACTAACTGCTTTTACCAAAATCAGGTCCATGAACCTCTGATCACTTAATCTATTGGATCTCGAGTCTTCTGGAGCATCTATAGGAGTTTTTTCAATAAGGGTAAGTCTTTGATTCCTCCGCTCTTCAATGGACCTGTGGTCCTCTGCTAGGAATAAGGCAAATTGCTTTGTTAAGCTGTTCAGCAGTAACTCCACTCTCGATGATTCTTGACACATATGGCTTGACTTACCTTGGACTTACACTGACTTAACTCATCTCAACATAACAACCAAAATGGTTGAAAATGTTATTGCTATTCTTAATTCTTCTAAAGCTAAATTCCTGTAGATGTACTATAATAGTGCTCTCCAGAACTCCCTTTGATTATCTGCAGGTTGTTTAAGAGGTATGTAACTGAATCCTGTTTTACCTATTTCCGGAGACCTGTATCTGTTTTCCCAGTATTCATAAATTCTGGAGAGTGATCTTATCTTCTTAACTACCGTCTGAAAGATCTTTTTGTAGTCATTAGTAAGACCTTTGAATCATTGATTAACATAATCTGTTTACTGATCATCAGTATGGTTTTTGTTGCTGATGTTGTGACTATCATCTGAGAATGTGCTTATCATTCTCTCGATGCTTGCAGTAAATCCACGGCAATTGCACTTGACATCTTCTAAGGTATTCGACAAGGTGTGGCATACTGGACTTCTCCTTAAGATGAAGTATATGGTATCTTTGGTAAAGCTTGAATATCACAAGTTTTTTTTTGTTAGGAAGAGAAATCAAGATGATCCTCGATGGCCAATCTTCGAACTTTTACTCTGTAAATTCTGGTGTCCCTCAAGGTTTTGTTCTGAGACTTACTCTTTTTCTATTTTTCATTAATGATTTTTCTGATAGCATTCTTTGTAAGCTTTCTGTGTATGCGTTTGATACTACTTTTTACTCATCCTTAGGGAAGACAAACAATTGCTGCTAATTTGGAAGATGATTTTCACGCTGTTGTTGGATGTGGTGAGAAATGGTTGGTATCATTCAACGCTCCATGAACGAAGTTTTTCCATAAACTGCTTTAGGGAACCTTGCTTTCCATCTGTGCTAATGAATGGTAGTGAACTCACTGAATCTACACATATTCGATTGTAAGGCCTAATGTTCTCAAATAACTTCTCTTGGAATTCTTACATTGAATCCATTACAAAATCTGCTCTCATGAAGGTTTGATCTCTACTCCGGATGCAGCACTTTTTTCTGGGCAAGAGTATACTTTATATCTATAAGGCTATTGTTCAACCATGTATTGAATTTTGCTGTCTACATCTTCTTTACAGATTTCAGAAATGTATACTCAACTTTGTTGGTCATGATTTTGGTTTGAATCTGCAATCACTTTCCCATTGCAGAAATATAGCCTCATTGTCATTGTTCTATAAGTATTTTCTTGGATACTGTTCTGATGATATGAAAGAATTAACACCTTAACTTTTTCAAGGACCAAAAGGTTTTCATATGCTACTCATCTGTTAACAGCACAGATCCCTAAATTTCACTAAAACTTCATCAAGTTTCTTCCCACACGCTGCCCACTTGTGGAACTCTCTGCTTTCTGATCGTTTTCCTTTGGATTATGATCTCCAATCCTTTAAGTCTGATATCAACCAATATCTTCTTCAGTTTGTGTAAGACCTGGTTTATCTTTATCACTTGTTTTAGCTTTCTGAGGGACTCTAGAGGGCATCTTTTGACCCTATTCACAAATATCTAAAACTCTTGTAGTTTTTTTTGGCTCGAATATCTATTTTAAAATTTTAAAGTTTTCATTGTTTTTTTATTGAAACTATAACAGTGTAGAAGGTGTATTATGGGTATGAGGAACCTGTCAAAATACATATTTATTGCAAGAAATTGTGTTATAATTCTTTTAAAGTTTTGATTCATTTTAACAGATATTTTCTTTTTGAGTATCTAAAAATATGTAAGAAATTTATTTTTTGTCCAAAAAAGAATATTTTTGCGTTTTTGTTGAAAATTAAATCTCAGCTCTTCTGAAATTTAAAAAAATTTCTGGTAGTCATTAATTTAATTTTTATGAAAATGAGAAACTGAGAAACGCGACTATTTTGCGAGTCCATTAGTCACTAAGTGCCTGTTTGATATAAAGTTCTTTCTCAATTTGCCTTTTCCAAATTAACTGTTTGGTGAACTTAATGCTTTCTTGATTGGTAAACAGAATTTTCTACTGTGATTTGGCATTAGATCGTTAGAAAATTGATGCCGTTGTTACAGCATATTTTGTTTTGCTTTGTTTTTAGTGTTAAATAACCAAATGCCTTAAAATTAGGACATTTTAGCTAGTAAAATTTCTAATCATGACTGTCATCACTATATTTTAGATTGTAGCATTTCGTATTATGACATTGCAATGCTCCCTTTTTCTTTAATTTAACTCTAAATTTTTCTTATTCAACAAAATGAATTCACATTTCAACTCAGTATTTAGATTTAAGGGATCAGAAGGTATTTTATTGAGAGCTTATTTGTTTAGGATTATTAGTAAGTAAAGATTTTAATGAATCCATTTAAATCAATTAAAAGAGAAAAGAAAATGCATTAAAAAAATAAAAAATATAGCTAAAAGTAAAATTTGGAGTTTAGGCTCACAAGTTGGTAATTTGATTGACTTAGAGGAAGAAACCAATATTGATGATATGGAAATGGGTGCCGAAGCTGCTAACTATACTGAAAATCATGAGGATGAAGAGTTTGAAAATGTGAATGGAGAAGTTATGCCGGGAGAAGAAGAAGAAGAGACTATAGAGTTGGACATACTTGAAGAAGGGGAGGAAGCACTGGTAGAAGTAGAAGAACCAGCACCAGAAGAAGGTGCTGCACCATCTGTACCTGCTCCTTTACCAGGTTTAGATGGTTGGTTTTTTAAATTAATTTTTTTATTTTCTTAAAAATAATTTCATTGTATTTTCTCACTATTGTATAAAAGAAGTAATATTTATTTTTAGAATGTGACTTATGTTACGTATTTAAAATATTCGCAATTTCAAAATAGTGTTTTTTTTTTAATGATCATTTTCTTTTATTTAGATGAAGAGGAAGACGAGAAGGAGGAAGAAAACGATGCTCCTGCGATGAAAATTATTAATGTTGGTGAAGATGAATTAAAAGCTCTACAAGAAGCAGAAGCAGCAGAGGCTGAAGAAGTATATTTATCTCATTAAATTTTTTTTCAAACATCTGTTGTACTTAGCTAATGCTTAGTAAAACTGCTGATTTCATTAGTATATACAGCAATACCCCTGTACCATTGCAAAGGTTAAAATTTTAGCATATTTTTTAAAAAATATGTTTTTTCTCTAGTTTTTTTTGTTAATATTTTGATTCTTTATAGGAACTACCAATCTTTTTAAACTTTATGTTTTAATTTTTTCTAAGCTTTATGCAAAAATTTAGATATTTTCAATATCTGCATTTGTTTAGGAGGAAAATGAGGAGGAGGCTGCTGGTGGAGAGGAGGAGGAGGGTGATGAGGAGGAAAATGAAGATCAGGTGGATTGGTGGTCACGGTTCTATGAAACTGTCAAAGATGAAGAGAGGTTGCAGGAAGCACGTGACATAGCAATCAAAAAGAAAAAGAAGGCAGAAGCTAAGAAAGGGAAAAAAGCAGTTATCCTTGAAGCAGAGGAGGGCGAGGAGGAAGAAGAGGATGATGAGAATTTGGATCTTGGGAAGAAGAAAATAATCAACCCTAAAATTATTAGGTTAAAGGTTGAAATTTTTTTCTAATATCGTAAAGCTTAATCTGCAATTCAAATGTGTTCACCATATATATAAAGTTTTTGATACAAATATGCTACCCTCCCAGTGACATTTATTTAGTGAATTCCTCTTCCAAATATTTCTTTTATTTGGAAAACAATGCCATTGAGTTATTACTGTTGAGTATTAATAGGGTACGTAAGGTATTCCACTTGTTCCTTTTATACTAACATGTCATAATACCAATTTTCCAATTTGAAATTGGTAGTGGAGAACTTAATTGGATTCCACATTATCATAATGTAATTGCAAGGTTAATGGACATCCAGAGGTGTGTAGACTTATAATTTTCTAAAGATCCCATTAATAATTCACAAGTAATTATGAGACTTTCATTATCTTTCTTGATCCTCTACATTATATTAAAATCCTTGTTTTTGGACACCTGAAGAGAAAAAGGTCCTGTGAATTCATAAAAATTTTTCTTTTGGCCAAAAATGTCCCGAAAAGGTCTAAACATCCCACACAAAATGTATGTCTAAAATAAAATTTTATGCCAAAAAGCTTTCATCCAATCAGGACATACAATTTTTCAAAAATTGATATACACAAAGTGTATATACTGCCTATTTTTAAAATACTGTTTTATAATTTTTGTGGAAAATAGACAGTAATTATTTTTTCAAATTATGCATAAAGTTAGAGGTCCATAAAGGTTATCTTTTGATCTATATGGTCACCTGTTAAAAATTATACATTTCAGAACTGGACCAAAATTAGGTCAATTTTCAAATTATACATGAAGATAGACACATTAAGTGCATCTTCACAGCTAAATTATCACCTTTTCAAATGTTTCAGGAGTCTTGGCCTAAAACAGGCTAAATTTTGTCCAAAGTTCTTAAAAGAAAAAATTTTTTTTTTTTTTCATAAATTTCCATGGAAATTGAAATACTTATATAACCTTTTTTCAATATTAAATTAAATTTCTCAATCGACCATTTACCTGTCTATCTCATTCAGTCATTAGGGAATTATTTTTTGACAATTTTTTTCCTGTAATATATAGGGTAGATTCACTCATCGTTTTTTTTTTTTTTAGATTTTTAAGACTGAACTAGAAGAGCATGCTAACTTTGATGGATTATGTGATGTTCTTGGTTCATGGATTCTTTTGAGGGGTAAAAGTAATGGAAATGATGATGATGACGAAAGCAGAATATATGGAAAATTTAAGGTCTAGACTTGTTTTATTTTCATTTAACTAAACTGAATAAGTAATTTAAAAAAAAATGGCTTAAACATATGCATTTTCATATGTTAAGATTTTTCTTTGCCAAAATGGTGTGTAGTCCATTTCTCTCTCATAGAAATATTTTTAGACCTAAATTATTGTTATTATCGTTTTAAAATTATTGTTATTACCGAATTATCGTTATAACAATGCTATTACAGTTTGAAATATAAAAAAATTGTTTTTTTCGAAAATTTTGGTTTTTTTTAGGGAGCAATAAAAGTTTGGAAATACCCTCTACCATCTTTGTTTTATGATGAAAACAATACATTAGGTTCTTTTAAACGACTTCCAAGCATGGATCCGGTCAGTGTACTCTGTCGTGTTTATGTGGTCAAGGTAAGTTATTAAATGCTTAACTTTAACAAAAAATGGAAATCTTTGCAAACACATACTTAATTTTGGTGCCAAAATTCCAAAACCTCATATTATTAAAAAGTCAAAGTTTATGAGTTATGCATATAGAGGCTATTTCAGAGCACATCAGCAGTCACAAATGTTTAGGAATCTTTAAAGAAATTAAAGAATAAATTTTATTTTCTTAATAAAGTTTTCTTGGAGTTCATTTATTAGTCACTGCAGACTGGTTTTAAAACCATAATATGAATCAGAAAGATAACATTTATAGTATTAAAATATTTTTTTTTGGATAAAATGACTTATCTGGGTTACCAGTGCTTGCTATTTGCTTAACATGACTTCATTCTGCTTTTGAGTCCAAGTTTCCAATTTTAATTAAATGTACATGTAATGTTTTATAAAAAATAATCGTTAAGTTTGATTTTTGAAGTTGCTGAATAAAATTCCTATCCCTAGAGGTCTGGTAAATACAAACTCAGCTACCAAAGCATTTAAACTTTGTCAAGTTAATTCGTTTAAGTACCTTATAATGGGTTATTTTTTTCATAAATATTAAATTTGTGATGTAAACTTTATTTTCTGATAAACTTGCAAAATACCGAGTGCTTTTCATTCAACAAATGACCTTTTGTATAATATTACTAAAAGAACTTTTTGCTCAGATAATTATATTTTTTCACCCCAGAATATATAGGTATTTTAGGAATTTGTCTCTGGGTTTACGGCGGTGATTTTGGTCTTGTTGTGTCAGTAGATAAATAATTTTGATTAGGATTTCCTTATTGTTTTTTTTCTTTATTACTAGAGTGAGTGAAAAATCACTGTAGCAGCATCTTTTTGGGTTCTATAATGGCAGGATAATAATGTACATCAAATTTTCTATTTGCCGTTATGAAAGACAGAAAGAACTTATTTTTACTTCTATGGAATAAAAAAATGGACGCAATGTTTTATGAATGAATTTCAGCAATATAAGCCCTCGAAATTCAGTAGAAAATTTTTTTCTTCTAATTGCTTAAATTTAATTTAGGCAATTGATCTAAAACCAACCGATGCTGATGGAAAGGTATTTTTTCTTTGTTTATATCGAAAATCAGCACTTTTAACAAATTGTGATGTGCATAAAGCCTTAGGTAAAAAAGTTATATCAAGATTATTTCAGTTAATTTGAGTTTTAATGATGTCCTTTGGTTAGTTTTAAGCTTATGAATTTTTGTTTATCTGTGAAAAAGGTCTGGAAAATTCTTATATCCAATTTTAATAATTTATGAAAGGTTTACAAATATTGAAAATCATTGCTCTGGTTAGTACGGAATTCTCTTTCTGAATTTTTTTGTGTTTTAAATTTTGTTACTTTGTATTCATGACATGGAAAATAATTTTATTGATGATGACTTTGTGGTTACATAAATACCAACTGCTTACTTTTTTGTATTTATTAGTTACATAGTATCTTGTTGAAAAAATAGTTTTCAATTTAAATAACCAACCAGGCCATCATAGACCTATGGAATTACCCATGTTCATCCGTCCATATTGTGTTTTCTCACTAACTGCTCATTAGTTTTTCTAAAATGTTGTATTAAGACTTAATAAAGAAAATCACTAATTTTAGAGTTTCTGAAAAAATTATGCTTTATGGTACTGGACTCAAATATGCCCAAATACATTTCATTTCAGGCCTAAAATTAACGTTTTTAAAATGATCTCGGAATCCTCTCATTAATACTTGAAATTTTAAAGGATGTTAAAGGACCAAAAAACGTGATCGTTTGAACCGTATAGCCACGCGCCAAAAATTCTCATTTCCCAACTCGATTTCCAAAATATGTCAAATTTGGTCAAAAATTGATATTTTAGTATTTTTGTCAAGAAATTATTTTCCAATTAAATTGAAATTTTGCTTAGTGTTTAAAAGTTTTATTCATGATCATTTTATTAATGTTATCAGGCCCAGTCCCCAAGATCCAAAACATGGTCATTTTAGGCCTAATTTTTTTTTTTGTTATTCATTTCTTTTATATATGACCATGGCTGAAAATTTATTTTTTGGATGTGGACCCCGGAAAAAAAATCATTTCAGACATAAAAATTTTATTTTTCAAAATTTTTCAAATTTTCTTATTTCTTTTTTAAAATTTTTTAAATTAATGTCATTTAATTTTTTTATTTACTATCATTTGATTTTTTCAATTACTGTAATTTTTTTTTTTTTTTTAGTTGTTAAGTTCATTTGATTTTTTAAAATTTTTTTTAGTTACTGTCATTTGGTTGTTTTAATAACTGTCATTTGATTGTTTCAATTACTTTCATTTGATTTTTGTACATACTGTCATTTGATTTTTTCAATTACTTTAATTGAATTTTTTTAATTACTGTCATTTGAATTTTTTAATTACTGTTATTTGATTTTTTCAATTACTGTCATTTGATTTGTTTTAATTACTGTCATTTGATTTTTTCAATTACTGTCTTTTGATTTTTTTTAATTAA
>JAUZNK010063666.1:0-14663 GCA_035046665.1 Euphysa ruthae
TATATATAATATAAAATAAATAAAAAAAAAGAAAATTCTGATTTTGATTTTCAATGCACATTTTAAAGGGTGGTATTATAACAAAGAAAAAAATTTGTGCAAACCTTTAAAATGGCTACACTTTTCCAACTAAATTCTAATCAAAACAATGTTTTTCTAGCCTCACAAAAATAAAGGTGATAATAATAACAGGAAAAAGGCATGAAAATTACACCAAATTTAAATTTTCATGGAAGAAAAAAAATATTCAGAATCCATGCTAGAGTTAGTATTTATACTTGGAAAACAACAAACACTGCTTCGTCCTCATTATAGGGTTTATAAAAACCTTAGACAATGAGATCAATTTTTAGCTAGCAAATTAAAATCTTGAATTGGAACAAATTTCAGTTTTTTTATTTAGGTTTTTTCCACCTTTTCTTCTAACTATACTTTTTTCCAATATCCCAATTTTTTGGCCAATAAAACAAAACAAAAATAATAATAGAAGCATGGGGGTTCTATTGTATAGAAGTTGGGGGTTCTATTGTATAGAAGCATGGGGGTTCTATTGTATTGAATAAAATATTTTAAAATAATCAAAAAAATTTTATCATCTTTTTATCATCATGACAACTTTCTAATAAGTCAGAATATTTTTTAGCCAATTTTAATTCACAATTTTAAATTCCAAATCTAAATTATAAACTATAAATTCTAACTATTCAATCATACATTGTTCCTGAAAATTTTCAATGGAACTGTTTGTGTTTTGTTTTCTGGGAAACCATAATTATAGATTAATAATGGAATTTACGTTGCTGTTTTAGCAATATGGGAAGAAAATAATGCAGTTGTAAATGCGATTTTTTATTGAAAGAGCAAAAGATTGCCAACCTTATAAATGACATACCTTCAAACAATTCCTTCTGTCCTTCTTTAAGTAAACTCTCGATGTTCAGACGTATAAAAGCTGATCTTCTAAATGGGTTCCGTTTGTCATAGTTGACTTTTGTGGGAAAAGCATACATAGGAGCTGGTACTATATGCACACCACAACTTTGTGCTTTGTAAGACAGATTCTGAACCTAAAAGACATAAAATGAAAAAATTCCAGAGAAATCAAGACTTTTTCCTTATTAATCTTTAAAATATTTTATTGAAGTTATCAATAGTATTAATAATTATTAGCTAGAAAATTATTTTAAATGTTCGATTAAATGAATATTTAAAATATATCTAAAAGTTTAGCGCATCATATAAATCCCTTGAGAAATGGAATATAATAGTTTTAATAACATTAATACCTTTAAAACCATTCGAAAGGATTTTGTTTAATATGAAAGTGAGAATCACGTTAATAAGATCCCTGCGTTAAAAGAAGTTCAGTCAATGAGATCCCTGCGTCATTTGAAATTAAATTTGCTAACAACTGATAATTAATAAAATTAATAACTTCCTATTGAAAATATTGCATAAAAAATTCCTCATATCTCAGAAATGTCTCTGAGCTGACTTTCATTTTCAAAAATTTTTTACAGTGTGTGATTATTAAAGCTCTCACTCCTGAACAATTCTCACTCTCAAATTATCCTAGTACTTATATTGACAAACATGTACCCAAAACTATGGAAAAAGTCATCCTGCAAATTTTTGTGGGTGCATGGTATTATGTAAAAGGGGGAAAAAAAAAAAAAATAATAATTACAAATACATGAAATGAATGCGTAAGAGTCATTTAAAAATGTGAAAATTGACCATGACTCCTTTAAAAGTATTACAATTACCAGTTCTCCAATTATGCATCCAGTTCCCACCATCCAATTTAGCTGAATTGCATAAGCAATTTTAAATGGATGATAGTTACCATGGTAATCTATGGTACACCATTCTGAGCGTTGACTTTTTGCATTAGTATCTAAGTTGTATTCCATGGTTTTGTAGAGGCGGTTATTAGATTCTAAAAAACGAAACACCATTTTTTTTAAAGTGTTCTTGAGATATAACCATAAACAAATAAATCATGACTAAATCAAAGCAATATAATTTTGAAGGAGAATTCTAAAAACCGTTTCTGGCAAGATACTTTCAAATGTAGCCAAAGGATGTCAGTCTTCCCATACCTCACTAATACATAAAGTTTGAAGAAAATTTTAATTTTGTTTGAGAAATGGGAAAACATCAGTCTTGTTAGGTCTTGACTTCATTTTACTTTTTTCACCCCGAAAAGAGTTAATCCCATATGTCCAATGATGTCTTCTACATTTAAATAAATCTAAGTATTCCAGATAGTTTTTGGGTCCAGGTAGGTTTTAATAGTGCTGAAAAGCTATGGTTGCCTTAAAGCGTTAAATTTATTTCATACATACATCTTCACTGTTGTTATTAAAAAAATTGGTTTAGATCACTGCTGTAAAAAATATTTACAAATTAAGTTAAAACCGCTGTACCAAGATAAATACTATATTTCTGGAAAATATTAAAGAAGATAAATGTTCAAAAAAAAAATCTAGATATATTCAAAGACATTCAAGATAAACATGAAGTTATCAATTTAAAAACAAGTTTGGAGGCAATTTTTTTAAATTTCTTTAAAATTTTTGACAGTGGATTTATTTAATTTCTTTCAAATTTTTTTTTATCTTATATCTAGGTTGGTAGGTTAAAATTGTTTGGATCAAGTGCAGCTATTTGTTAAGTCAATCAAAAAAGGAAAATTTAAAATTTACATATATTTAATAAACACCCTTTAAAACAATGACAGAAGGCTAAATTATTTCAAGCTTCTTTTTAACACAGAAAGTCAAAACCCATGCAGGGAATTTGTCTTATTAAGAGATTATACTATTATTTATAATATAAATCACTTCTAACTAAAAATACTTTTTACTAAAAAAACCTAATATATCAGACTTCACTTATATTATTGATGTAATTTATGATCATTCTCACAATGAAAGCTTTGTGATTATTGGATCAATGAGCTATTAATGGAACATCTATGCAAAAACTGTATAAAGAACTTTGACTTGAAAATCTTTGTGATAAATAGAAGTATTGCATTTTGGTTTATTTGTGAATAATATTAAAGATTTATTGTGACCTAAACAGGTTTTCCTGAATCTTAATCAACATCTTTATTCAAAAATCCACCACTAAATTTCTTTCTAAATCTAACTAAATTCATAATATTTATAAATTTCTTATAAAATTATATCTTTGTCTTTAGCACTTAAGGGATCAAAAATCCAGATATATCTTCCTTGACACTATAAACCCTATGCAATTGGAACACTCCTCGCTATTTACTGCACTGTACAGCCCATTTAAACATTTGGAAAACACTTCTTGACAGCAGAATTTATTTTATTGGGTCAATTACAATCACTTATTCAGACTTTTTCAGGGAAGTTCTTCCTAATTCTATTGAAAACAACACATTAACACTCAAATTAATTATTAATTATTATATTGGGTTAAATTATACTTTTTTTTTTTTTTACAGTTAGGGCTCAAGTGTAATTTAAAATTTCTTTTCCTTTGTTTTTTCTATTTTGAATAACATTGTCAAATAATAAAGATACAAATCTGTTATAGTAACCATCTATTTTGAATTTAAACACCCTTATAAAGATTCCATTTTTAAATAAATCTAAAGGATTTATTTGAAGAAATACTTATTTAATTTTAAGGCACCTCAGGTGGTTTACTTGAATTAGATTTTGTGGCTTTTTTTGCAAAAATTCCAAGAACTTTACATCAAAACTATCATCTAAAAAATTTTAGACTTACAAAATGACATCTTGTAGCTTTAAATCAGAAATTTTTCTTAAAGCTTTTTTTAAAAAAGTTGAAGATGATATATAAAATATAATAGAAGGGGCTTAACAAACCTTTGATGTGGTATGTGAAAAATTGCTGAATAGAAACAAGAAATTAATCATGAGATTAAAAAAATTTTAAAATTTAAGGAAGGTCTAAGTAATTATACTTATAGAAGAGATTCTAGTCTGAATAAAGCACTTCCTAATTTGAGGAAAAAATTATTGAAATCATTTCATTATACAAAATTAATTAGGATGCTAATTTGCAGAATGGATTAATTATAGGAGGAAATTATTTGAATAGAAACCAAACTAAGTAACTTTCATTTCATCATTAATTACAACCAAAACTTAAAAAATATATACACAAATTAACAGGAAAATAAATTAAATACTTAAAAAAAAAACATCTTATCAAGAGATGGCATAATAAATGACTAGGCCTTGCTTACACTGTGGTCTCAAAATTTATAATAAAAACAAAAATAATTTTTTGAAATCAAAACTTAAAATTTTGGAAATAGATTTTAATTTTAAGAGATTGTTTATTTTTCAAACAGGAGTAATTATAGAAAAAAATATTTTTATGGTTAAAAGTACTCTAAAATTTTCCAGAAATTTTTTTGAATAAAAGTGATTTTGAATACATTGAATGAGCAAAGTAAATTAACTGAACTAGAGATAAATATATATTTTTATTTTTTTATTATGTAAGTGCACAATAAGAAAAAAAAACAAAAATGACATAGCAAGAAGTATGAGTTATAGTATTATCTGGACTCATACTGTTCCTTATATGGTTTATATTTTGAGAATCAAAACCATTACATTTCTCAGCAAGCAGGTGAGTAATTGCTATCCTAATTTGATATTTTTTTTTGTTTGTGCTACAGTTTACTTTTATCATGGCTTTGTAAATAACATGAAACATGTCATGATGTGGCTCAAATGGAAATGTTATGATCTTCTTCTGCTAAAAAACTATAAAAACCATCTAAACTGTTTCTCAGAAAATTTAAATTAAAAGCAAGCAGGTGAGTAATTGCCATCCTGAATTTATTCTCACAAATAATTTGATTAAGTACAACAAAAGTTTTATTCAAAAAAAATACTGTATCTAATACTCCATCAATTTGAGATAAAAATATTGATAAAAACAGAAACTAGAACTGAAAAAAATTCATGCAAAACATAGTGGTTACGATAGAAGTGTCACATTAATATATGATCTTATATTCATACTTAAATTTTGGACAACAAAAGATTTTAAAGTAGCAAACCAATGCTATCAGATTCATAAACTATTCAAAAACTTTGGCCACATTGATCGATGTTAATATCATTCTTTGACTAATATTAAAAATAAACTATATTAAAAATAAACAGAGTGGCCAATGCGTACTTTGTAGACACATTTTACTACTCTTCAGAAGCTTTAAAGAGCATAAGCTAAAAAATATAATTTAACTCTACCTTACTGCCACAGTCATTGTTCCATATAACTTAAGTGAAAACTTAGCTGAGAAGTTTGATGATGTTAAGTTCTCATAAAACTAATCACGTTTAAGGCTCAAGTTTTGTAAATGATATCACAACCATATTTAAACGGACTAAAAAAATATGCAAGGGAATGTAATGAAACATTATAAAAAGCTTTAGAAAAACTCTAGAATTGTTTATTAGAAAGTACAAAAAGAGGAAACTTGTAATCCATAAAAAGCTCACTGAAACATGGCAGTTTATAATGTACAAACTAAAACATTATGACATACTGTTAGTATCTTCTTTATCAAGTGTTTCTTCTAAGAACTGTGGTATTCGCTTGTGTTGCATGTCTGTTGAAACAGACACTTCCAACCATTGAATGTTATATAGAGTTAACAGCTCATCTTCAGTCTTGCGCGCCCCGCCAAACCAAAAGCGGCGCTTCTCTACCTCACCTGAATAGTATAGATGTAAATTATTATAGTTATCATTCTAAAAATAGCTTACATTAAACAACATGACAAAGCAAAGTTTTAAAGGCCTAACTAACAGAATTTGAATAATGGAATCATATTCCACAAGCGAATCGATTTATTTTTTTATATGAAATATTAATTTGCAGTAACAAAATGTTTTTATATGCCTGGGGCATAAATTCCAAGTAAATGATTACATGCTTTTTAATCTAGTATTTAAAGATATTGCCTAGTAAATATTCAACTCTGCATTTTATATGCGTATAATTACCGGAAGCTCTGAAAGTTTTTTATGCTAATATGTAATAGTTATTTTGGTGGGTGTTGGCAATATATGTATACACACCTTATACATCTATTTGAAGAAGGTAAGTTTGGATAGAGACAAATTAATATTTACAGTTGGGGTGTAAAAAGTATATATTTATACAGCAAGGATCTAAATATGTCTTATCATCTCTTTTTTTTTTTAATGGAAAAAGAAAAAAAAATATACATTGTTATTTCGTTAAAGATTTTTAAAAGACAACTGCAACAGTTACTGGGCAAAAAAAAATTATTACAACTAAAAAAATTAACAATATTTTTAAGACGTATTTAAAGTCTCTTTAATTACATATAATATAGTATAGTACAGTACAGTACAGTAAAGTGCAGTACAGTACAGTACAATACACTACAGTACAGTATAGTGTAGCATAGCATGGCATAGCATAACATAGCATAGCATAGCATAGCATAGCATATCATAGCATAGTAATAGTAATAGTATAGTATAATATAGTAACAACCGTTTGCATGGATGATATATTTTTTTTTTATTTCAACTCCCTGTAAAAGCTGTCAACCATTAAATATTTGAAAAACTATGTAACCAATATTTTATAACAGGCAGAACTCAGCTTGAAAATGAAATTTTGATAAAGGCAGTTGTTAAGATTATCCTATTGTTTTTCGAACCAAACAGTAAGATGTTACCCTAACACATACAGTTCAGAGAAATTATCTATCTCTGAGTTTACCCTAAGGAGTTTTCTGATCCTGAAGAAATATATAATTCAGATAGAAGTAGACTGTATGGACATATTTTGAGTAGTGATTTTGAAAATTCATGACTAAATATTTTATTGGGTTTGCAAAGTATTATACCTTTTCTAAGAGTTGAAGCCTTGTAAAAACTATTTAAAAAATACCCCAACCATTCTATATCTTACATTGGTATACACAATTACATGTGGTACCTACCATTTTTATCATCAGTTATGAAGAACAAGAAAAAACCATCAATAAACCGTTGACGAGAGCTTTCAGATGCATGAAGAATATGTTTAGCTTCTAATAATTGCTAAAAAATAAATTTCAAAATATAGCATCTAAGTTATGAGCAAATTAAATGCAAATATAAATAAACATTCAAAACTCGGTTTAAGATTTTATTCTAATTATTGGAGATTCACTAAAAATTGATGCATGGTATTTAAAAAATACCTGGTCAAACACACGCTAACTAAAAATGTTTTTATGCAAAAAATCTAAGATACTTACCTGGTCTAACACATGCCAACTAAAAATCTCTTTATTAAAAAAATGTAAATAGTATACCTGACCTAAAGCAACAGCTTGCTGCTGCGTGTTACAACCTTCTACTGACTTAATCATCCACGCCACTGCTTCTGCTGAGATAAATGTGTTGTTTCGAAGGTTATCTTCAATAGAAAGAAAATACAAACCAGAACTAAGAAAAATAAAAAAGCATAGAGAAACATAGAATTCTAACTTAAAATTTCTTAAACTTTTGCGTCCCTTGCCCGGTATATGCTGCGATTCGCCCTATTTCACCAAGTAAAGGCTTTCTAATAGAGTGGAGACCAATTTATTTATTGAATTCTCTATTAAGTTTCCTTTCAGAAATGTATCGGCATCTGTGTATTTAGAAGTGCTTTTTGATGCGCTTTCAAAATATTGGAAAAAATTGGCCCCTAAAAATTAAGAGCTTCCATATACTTCATTTTCATCTGATTTAAATGAAAATGTAGGTGAAATAATTTTAAGACAGTGACAATGATCAAAACTGGGAAGAGAATGTTTTAAATAAATTTTTTAGTGATAATGAGGGAGCAGAGTCTAATTTTTTTGGCTTTTTAGACACTAAAAATAAAAAAAAATTTATTTTCTTGAGATGATGATACCCTACTGGTTTTGATATCAACAAATGGGGATATTTTTCTTGGGGAAAATGTTCACCCATTACCATTATTTAA
Organism: Euphysa ruthae; assembly: GCA_035046665.1. Classification (NCBI taxonomy): domain Eukaryota; kingdom Metazoa; phylum Cnidaria; class Hydrozoa; order Anthoathecata; family Corymorphidae; genus Euphysa; species Euphysa ruthae. The sequence goes on from JAUZNK010063666.1 coordinate 8,026, forward strand.
AGCGTTACCAGGCATTGAGGTTGAAATGTCTGAAAACCTAATTGAGAGGTATTTTTTAGATCTGTTGATAACTGATAGATTTTATGAGAATATTACATTAGAGACAAATATATATGCTTTTGATTATATATTAAAAATCCAAACAAAGAAACACTCAAAGTTTCAATTCTGAATGATTTACGTGTTTTCTTTGCCTTCAACTCTTTTATCATGAAAAAGGACTCAATAAGGAATTATTGGTCTACTGACCAGGTTTATGGTACAGAATTTCCAAGAACAGGCATGAGCAGAAACACTTTTTTAAATATTTTTTCTCATCTTCACTACTGTGACCCTAAAGATTACCCTTCAAAAGGGGAACCTGGACAAAAAAACTCAACAAAAAAATTGGGGAAAAGTAAGACTATCATTCAAGTTTGGGTTCCACGACAATATATTGCAATTGATGAAGGCACAATTCTATTTAAACGAAACATTTATTTCGAGGTTTATAACCCAAATAAGCCTGACAAATATGGAATGAAAACATTCAAAGTCTGTGATGCTTCAAATAGACATTGCATGATGGTTTAACTTTACGTTGGTAAAACCCACTATCAATGTAAAGAATCGGTATATGGCAAAACATATGACACTGCTGTGAATCTTTTGGACCCATATAAAAAGAAAGAGTATACAGTTTATATGGATAATTTCTATAAGATGATTAAAACAAAAAAGAGTCTGGAAAACAAAAAAAAATTAAGACATGAAATAATTCATAACTATAACAAATATAGGCAATAATTGATTTGAACGACCAGTTATTGAAATATTCGACTTTTTGTGGTTGAAGAAATTACTTTTTTGTATTTTGAACCTTTCAACGGTAAATAACTATTTATTGTGGACTAAAACTGAAAAATAATTGCTTCAAATAAACGACCATCACAGACTGATTTTTGTATTGCTGTTGTGAAACAAATGGTTCAAAAAGCCAGTCTCACTCCTCCAGTCAATAACCCTCAGTCAGCTCAATGATTATCAGTTCATCATTTTATTGAAAAAATTGTTGCTCCTACCAAGAAAAAACGGAATCACTCATTCTTAAAAGTTCGTGTTTCTGCTAAAAGCTCTATTGATGAAAAATCAGGTGTAAAGTGTAAAAGGCCTGTTTGTGTATCATCACATCAATGTTCACAGTGCAAGATTTGTATGTGTGTTGATCCCTGCTTCTCTATTTTCCATAATCACATGGACTGCATTGCAAAATATATTTCACGGAAAAAAACATAAAGTTATAAAACCATATTTCAAAAGCAGCAACTCAAAGCTATCTTTAGAATTTTTTAGATGTTTATTTTTATGTTTATGTTTATTTTGATGTCTTGGACAATAGCAAAGCTCAGTAACACACATTTCTTTTTATCTTTTTATTCTATTTTATATATTTTTTTTTTCGGTGTGAGTATGGGTGGGTGATTTTTATTTTTTTTTCTTGTTTTTTTGAAGAGACGAAGGTATAAGTTAAAAAATAAGCACTCACTGAACTTCTACACTTTAATAGAACAGAAGTTATAACCGATAGTATAAAGAGAGATATCGTTTTTTTTTTTGCTCAAAAATGGATGGGATAAAACATCTGCATTTGAATTTTTCCTGTGGGGCGCGAACAGTTAATCAAAATTTCAAAATAATTCCTTTATTAGAGGTATTTTTTCCAGTTTTGTGGAGAAAAAAGTGAAAGTAATCTATATTTGTGTGTAAAATTTCTTTTGCCAGACAGCAATTTTCCTTTTTTTCTTCGTATATAATAGTACTTAGTAAAGTATCAGCACTTAGGTAACAAAAAGTGGTGTTGTTTGCAATCAAAACCATCTCTCTTTAAATGATCGTTGATATAATGAATTACAAATTATTCAAATATAAAGCTATTAGTTATTAAACAAGGTTTCTACTTAACCATACTTATTTATCTAATATATGAACAGATTAGAGGTGAAAAAAAGTTATAACTGAAATTAAATGTAGCAAAGCTAGCCTTGTTAACAAAAAATCAAAAAAATGTAAATGGACTGTAGTTATGAGTATGTTTTGTAATACTTTCTAACTTAAGAAGTTGTGCTTAAAATAGATAAAATATGAAAATTATCACAAACATGCTTAAAGCATAAAAAACTACTTTGCTTAATAAATAATATATATAATAATTATATATGTATATAATTTATTATTAATTAATATATATATAATTTGTTGGCAGATATATAACTAGGAAATATTTTTGTGCATATATTTAAACTTTTTCAGTTATCTAAATACCTATCAATAGATTTAGAAGCCTATGATTATTTCTTGTTGAAACAAGCTAAAATAACAATCACCAATATAAACTCAAATGAATATATTCCTTGGATACAATATTAGTAGTATAAAATTCATGTTTTGATGGTTTTGGGACTTATTTGACACTATTTATGATATTCAATATCTTCATCTTATAAAAATTTTAAGAGTATATTGATCGATTTTTGAAAGAGCCATAACTTTTTCTTTAGATTGATATCTTAAAATAATCTCAAATAATTTCTCAACAATTCAAACAATAATTTGTAAAAAGGGTTGGTTAATGCTATCAGGCGCAATGACATAATAGGTTGACAACTGATTTGTTTTCTAAGATATGCTAAAACTTGAAAGTTGAACCGGAACAGTTAAAGGCGAAACAAGACTGGATATGAGGGCAGAAGACTTGGTCTTGGTAAACGTAGACAGTAATTTTTGATATAAAGTTTTCTTTTTTTTTGTATATAGGTTTAAACACATCCACTAAAAATTGTGTATATCATAAAATCTTAACCTTCAAATTTTAAAATTAAATTATTAAACTGGTTACTTTGAATAAAAATAAATTGGGAAAGCTTTGCGAGTTCAAAATTTTGATCTAGACCATTGTTGTTTCAAAATAATTTATAGTTTTTTTAGAAATAATTTAACATTAAGTTTTAGGTAACCTTTTTGAAAAAAAAACAAACATGAAAGTTAAATATATACACATGCAGGATCTTATTATAATAATAGAGTAACATGAGGATAAAAAGTATATTAAGCTTGTTTTGAGATTTTTAGGGAGATTTTTAATTACACAACATAGCTAGATTTTGAGTTTGACCATGGAAGTTTATATTAAACTTTAAAAAACTATTACTTACCTTGCATTAAGCATAGCTTTTTTGATATCTAGTAATGGAGAATTAATTGAAAGGATATTCTCATTTTCAGCAGCACTAGAAGAACGAGAAGAGCTAAAATAAAAGTCATGAGAATACAAAAAAAGGCTTTAAAAATAAATCGGTGCCTAAATTTGAAGAACTTGAAAATTAAAATAGAACACGCTGGCAAAGGAAATAGCGATGAACAACTGTAGTAGCTAAAAGTTGGGTTCAAGGAAACCTCTTAAATATAAGCCAGTAAAGACTTTTTTGAGATTTAATGAGGAAATTTTTTCTTGTTGTACTCTCCAAATTCTTGTAAGGTTTCCATGAACCTATAAATAAAATGATAAAGAAAAAAAGTTTATGATATTATTCATTAATATGCAAGAAATCTCGAATTCATTTGCAAGTCAACTGCATTTATACATTCTTATATTACCAAATCATCATAAAGACTTTTTCTTTCCAAAATTATTGATTCAAGTATCATGCATCCAAATAAATAAGTGAGATTTCAAAAAATAATTCACTTTTAGTGACAACAGCTTAACATACCTCAGACTTCAAGATTACCTTGTCAGCTCAATTACCTTAGTGTTATAATGTTTTAAATCTACATTACACTGAGCACCCCCTCCCCACCCACAAACAAAATAAATAGCGAGAAAATTTTATACTGTTAGTACTCAGCTAGAAAAGGTAATTTAAATTTAGATGCTTTCATGGAGAACTTAAAGCATTCATTGGCAAATAATTTGCAGTTAAATTTATAACAGCCTTTATTTTTTTACTAAAAAAATTTTTTAAAAATTGAAGTCATTCAAAGAAAACTAATTCATCAATTTTGAAATTGAAAGTAATTTGATTAAACTTATAATTTTCTTATGCTTTTAAACCAGAGCTTAGTGTTCTTTGATATCATCACATAGAAAAAAATTGTAATAAAAAAAGACTTCATAAAGGAGAAAAATTAGTTGGAAGGTTTTACTTGATACAGCTCTTTGCAAAGTAACATTTTGGTTATAATGACATAATTGGAGGGAAGACAAAATTATTTTATTGCTTTTTATTTAAATTAAGAGATTAACAACAGAGAAATAAAAAAAAAAAAAAAAATAAATAACGTCAAGTTTAATTTTTGAGATATCCTGATATTGAACCTATATTTAAAAGCTCAGAGTGATAATAAAGAATCAAATATAGAGAAATAAATCATAAAAACAACAAGCCTTAAGTAAGATTGGAATATATTTGAAATTTTATATTTGTATTTTTTTGATTTATGTATGTTGCAAAATGATTAATTTAAAAATAAATATAAGAAATACATTTAAACATCTCTAAAAGCTTTATTGTAAGTCAACTGAAAAATAGAATTTTGATTGCATTTATAAAAAAAAATAGACTGAATGTTTGCCATGACTTAAACATTTTCGGCTTGAATTTTTTTTTTTGTTTAATGTTATAATAAACCTAATCTAACGGAAATTTGTTTGAATTTTAAGTTTCCTTAAAATTCACAAAACATTCAGCGAATTCAATTCACAAGGTGGGTAAGAATCATGCTTAATGAAAGCATCACTTTTATCAGCAAATGCTTCAAAATCATATTTTACAGATAAAAATTCAAAATTTTTTTTTTGAGAAAATTCTAGCCTAAAAAAATTTTTTTAAAAGGTTATAGTTTATAATAAGTTTATAAAAAGTTAGTCAATAATAAAGTTTTGGGTTAAAAAAGCCTGATTATGGTTGAAATAAAATTTTTTAAATTTTACTGAAATATACCCATTGCTTTTTTTAATCCATATATAAAGGTTTGCGAAAGCATGGCACGCTTGTTGGCAAGCCAAAGTTAAAAACAGTATATCGTAATTGATGATAGAAGAAAACTGCAACAGAATTCAACAAACAACAAATTTTCTTACGTTACCAGTGATTAATATACAATAAAGCTGTAGCCAAATAGAAATAAATTTTCTTTTGACAGTATTGAAATTACTTTTAACTAGATTTGTCCAAAATTCAACTGATGGTTCCAGTGTGGTTTTGGGGACGTTAAAAGCTATGACTTCTAGGACCTCATTGGTAAGTAAAAAATTCTTAAAACTCCTTAATCTTTTTCTGTTTTGTTTTCCTATGCTGATGCAAAAATTCAGCATGATTTCTTTGTTTACAAGCTTGATTATGGCTTAAAACGACTCAAAAATCAGGTAAACCTTTACTCCATTTATTTCTTGGATAAAACGCAATCCCATAATAGTTGATTTATTTTTGAAGTTATCAAAAGTGCTCTCTACATAGCTTTTATCAACTATTTGCTCTCATTTATCTAATCATTATCTAATAAGTAGCGTCAAATTTTAACTAGAGTAAGAAAAATTGTAATGAAAATCTAAAATAATTTAAATAACTTTTAGAAGATTTTAATATTGAGAAGAAACATTGTTGGGATCATTTAATGAAACAGTGTTTTAGTAGAAAAAATTAAATTTTTGATTTTTTCAGGAAAAATGTGACTTCTTTTTGAACTAGGTGCTGAACCCTGTTAATCTTTTAGACAGCCAACATGCAACAAGAGATATTATTTTTCTAGAAAAGCTTAATATTTTAGACAATTTAATTACTAGGGTTTATTAATCAATGAAGTTTAAGACGCAATTCTTTCAGCCAAATTTTGGATTTTCTTATAAAAAAAGAGTTTATTTAAATGCTAATATAGTTAAGGAAATCAGTTTAAAATATGATGAGTGAATAACAATTATAATTTTTTGTATTCCTTATACAATAATTTTATGCTAATAAATACATAACAGAACGCTTAACAGTGAAGTATTAGCCTATAATAGACTACGAAAAGAAAAAAATGTTTAAAATTTTATTAGGCCATTAAGGTATAATGTAGAAATAAAAGACAGAAAGAAACTTTGAAATAAACTAGTAGAATTTGAGAGTGTCTATTGATGTATAACAGTACAAAAAACATTGGATAATACAACAAAGATAATTTTGTATAGTATTTGTTATAAGTGAAAAATTCATTGTTTCACAAAAATAAAGTAAATAAATTTTAGATGGCAGCAGATGGTTTAACAACTACATTTTTTTTCTTCAAAATAATAGAAAACCTCTTTCTACTGAGTTAGGTTTAAATGAGCTATTATAGATTATTATATTATTACGTTTTTACATGGAATTAAGAACTTAGCAAGGAAAAATGCTTTTTAACTCTACGTCATATTAACTTAAAAGTTGTTGATTAGTCAGACCAGGGAGTTTAAGAAATAAAACAAGTTTATTCGCTTGTCTTATATAAAATATTTTATGAAATCTTTGTTCTAATGAATTTATTGAGCTAAACACGCGTATTCTCTACAATAAACAACAAATTTTGAGTCAAACTTTTATATATATATATATTATATACTATATATATATATATATTAT